>JBCIKM010240053.1:1958-12277 GCA_039654465.1 Melibe viridis | reverse complement strand
AGAGAGAGAGAGAGAGAGAGAGAGAGAGAGAGAGAGAGAGAGAGAGAGAGAGAGAGAGAGAAAGAGAGAGAGAGAGTGTGTGTGTGTGTTCAGGTTTGGCACATGACTATGGAAGATGGTCCAAGGTCATGCACACAGAGACAGGAAAATGAAAGTGAGAGGCTATTTGTATGAAGACAAGGTGAACTGTGGCAGGTCTGAAAAAGGGTCCAAGGAAGGCCCAAATGATTATAGAGGCATAACAATACTTGGTTGCCTGGGAAAACTATTCACACGACTTCTCAACAACAGACTTACTAGATTGGCAGAGAGAGAAAATAATATTAAGGAAGCACAATTTAGATTTAGAGAGGCTAGGGGAACGACAGACTGGCTAGTTGTCCTGCATGGAATCATTGAAATTCTATTATCACATGGAAAAAAGGTATTTTGTTGCTTTATCGACTACGAGAAGGCGTACGATTGGATCAACAGAGCAGTATTATTCACTAAACTTTCCAAAAAAAGGAGTTAGTAATAAAGTATTAAATATCATTAAATCCATGTATTCATAGATGAAATTTACGGTAAAAAGGGAAAAGAATTATTTTCCATCCATGAATGGCCTGCTACAAGGAGAAGTGTGCTCGCCAATATTGCTTTCACTATTCATTAGCCACCTAGAAGATACCTTGAAGGGGGACTGCAAGCGTGTTAACCTAACTGATGCATTGATAAAACTACTTGTCTTTGCAGTTGATCAGGTAATGATAAGTGAGAGCACAGAAGGTCTTCAGAGAGGCTTTATAAGCTTGCAATTTGACTTCGAATTTGTTTATATGTATTTATTGGTTGCCAAACCTAATAAACAACTTGAACTTGAAATTGCTAATTTTGACCCTGTTTTTTATATTGTGAAGCACAGTCCAATTATTTTGTAATTGCCTATTTGGGATAAATAACAATGAATTGAATTGAATTGAACTGAATTGAATTTTCACTGATTTTAGCCAAATTGGAGCTTGACACATACACAAACTAATTTTGACATGCTCTTATGTTGCAAAGTTTGTTTTTTTCTGGTAAAGATAAATCAAGGAGATAATCATATCTTGCAGGGAGCCATGGGTTTATTTAAATTGAAGGCTACTAATGATACTCCGATGAAGTTCAATGTAATGGACGATACACACGCGCTCTTTTGGCATTCCTTTGTCAATTGTTCATCCCATCACTCACAAACATCTGTGTCTGAAATTGGGCGACAAAAGACAATATTGGACTAGTTGTAGACCCAATGATCCTGGTGACATTCCAGAATTGATGTCCTGTTTGTTTGTTATGTATTGGTTTTAGGGCACCACATACGCACAATTACACACACACACACAAACACACACACACACATACACTTGTACACACTTGTACACAAACTTATACACTCACACTTATACACACACGTACACTTATACACACACACACCCACATATTTATACACACTTACACACAAACTTACACATACACTTATACTCACACACAAATACATCCACACACACACACACACAAATACCCACACACACAAGAGACAACAGGCAGGATTGATGCACTGAAAAAGGTCCTTATCATCATTGGGCTGACTTCGATGTGAGCTCCATCCCCCTGGACTAGTCTCACACCACAGACATCATCTGGTATATATTGCACATCCCTGGAATCTACCAAATCACAGTAAAAAAAAAAAGAACAGCGCTTACAAAGCTATGGCTTGAAGACTAGCATTTGGTCTAGTGCTTTTGTCTTGAAAAAGAAAGCCCACACCTTGAAATATCAACACTTTCCCCATTTTCACTTTGACAAATCATTACTGTTCTCAAACAAGGCGGTCATTGTTTGAAGACAGTACTGAAATAATGCTTTTGTAGTCTCAAAAAATTTGGCATTCATTTAAAAAAAATTCCCAGCCTGTCTGTAGCTGCTGTGTCTATGTCATATTGCTGGTAACGAATGCCTAAGCATTTAAAAGAAAGAAAGAATTGACAGTTCAAAGCATGAGTAGTGAAGACATTCAACATAGAGCCCAAAGCATCCTTTCAAAACCAGACAGAACAGTACATTGCATCAACCCAGTTCCCCTCTGTTCGATCTCCAATTTTCTAATATTTTGAGTGAGTAGCTTGAACAGCCATAAAAACATAATCTTTATGTCTCCTGTAATCTTCATTAAGAATTTGAGAAGCACAAGTGGGCAGTTGATCACATACAAATACTTCAAGTCCTCTTTATAGTATAACTCCACTAGATACCGGCCACAAGTCCGGGGTCCCTTTTTGGGAAGGAGGAGGGTTTGGTGTAGGGCCAGCAACCCACCCTGTAAAACACCGCCAGACAGGGGCTGTGACTCCAGATCCTCCGCCTAGACAGGACCTTGAAGACTTAACACCTGACAGAGCAGCCCTTGGATGCCTCGTCATTGACCAGTCAAGATTAAAGAGCTGGAGATGATGTAAAACCTAAAAGCCTAGGCAACAAACAACTCAATACAGTCAAGACGAAGAAGGCAATGAAAGTAGCTAGCTGGAATGTAAGAACACTCTACAGCAACGGAAAATTAGCCAATGCCACAAAGGTACTGAAAGATTATAAGTTGGATATCATGGGCATATGTGAAAAACGCTAGACAGGACAGGGCAAGAAACCACTGGATGGAGCCACGTTCATATACTCTGGAGGAGATGAACGCCAATGTGGAGTAGGAATTTTGATGGCCCAAACAGCAAGCAAGGCATTGATCACCTGGCAACCAATATCAGACAGGATCATGTATGCACAGTTACAGCAAGCACATGAAGATCACTGTCATACAAATCTACGCACCTACAGAAAAATCTGAGGCAGAGAAGAAAGACAAATTCTATGAGCAATTGCAAGACATCATAGACAAAGTCCCAAACTATGACATGAACATTCTAATGGGGGACTTTAATGCACAAGCATCAGACAACAGAGCAGGCTGGGAAGACACTTTGGGACCACATGGGATGGGTACATTGAACGACAACGGACTATGAATGCTGGAGTTCTGCCAGAAAAACAAGCTGAAGATAACACATTCCTTGAACACAAAACCATCCGCAAGACGACCTGGAAATCCCCAGACGGGATAACTGAGGATGAAATAAACTACATATGCATGAACAGAAGATGGTCAAAATGGGTACAGGACACAAGAGCGAGAAGAGGAGCAGACATAGGTTCTGACCACAGGATGGTCATGACTAAAATAAAGACTAAACTGAAGAAAATAGAACAGAAGGAACCAAGACCCAAACCCTTTGCAGTGAACAGACTCACGGATGAAAACATTCAAAATCTATATGCATGCACAATCCAGAACAGATTTGATGCCCTTATGGAAGTAGAAAAATTGAGTAACAACATCAAAGACCAACAGCAGCTGTTCAAAGACACAACGAACCAGAGTGCAGAGAAATGCAATGGAAGACGTAGAGGCACCAGAAGAGAAATATGGATCTCAGATGACACATGGAAAATCATCTACCAGCGTAAAGAGAAAAAGCTGGAAATGAAAAACAACCTGACAACCGAGAAAGCTCGAAAAGTCAGAGAAGAATTTGCTGAATTAGATAGAAAAGTGAAATCGAAGACAAGAGCAGACAAAAGAAAATGGTTCCTAGATAAGACAAAAGAAGCAGAAGAGACGGCCCAGCAAAATGACACAAGAACAACGTACCATATTCTCAAAGAACTGAAGGGTGGCTCAACTCAGAAACAAGTCCCCATCAAAGGCAAAACAGGCAACACACTTAAAAAAAATGAAGAAATCCAAAAAAGGTGGAAAGTACATTTCAGCGAAGTGCTAAACCAACCAGACCCAAAAGGACCACCCCTGAACATATAAGAAGCAGGAGAAGATCTAGACATATACTGTTCTGAAATATCAGAAGAAGAAATCACCAAGGCACTGAAAAAAAACTGAAAAATAACATAGCCCCTGGAGAAGATGGAATTCACCCAGACATGATGGACTATGCGGAGAGGCCACAGTGAAGATGCTTTTCATTCTACTCAACACTACATGGAGAGAAGAAAAACTACCACCGAATGGAAAACAGGCACCATTATCCCCCTTCCTAAGAAAGGTGACTTAAGTAATTGCTCACACTGGAGAGGTATCACTTTACCATCAGTAGCCAGCAAAATACTATCCATTGTGATACTCAACAGAATGAAAGCAGAGGTGGACAGGAAACTGAGAGAACAGCAGTACGGTTTTCGCCCAGGAAGATCATGTGTAGACGCCATCTTTACACTCAGAAGATCCACTGAGAAACACACCACTCATGCTGCACGTCATTGATTTCCAAAAAGCATTTGACAGCATCAATAGAGAAACAATGAGGAAGATACTGCGTTCATAAGGCATCCATGAAAAGATCATATGAAGACTGAAAGAGATATACAAGGATATCAACTGCACAGTCCGAGTAAACAACACAAACACAGAGTAATTTGAAATCAAAACAGGAGTCAAACAAGGATGTATACTCTCACCACTCCTATTCATTACTATCATCGACTACCTCCTTAAAAAGAGGAAGGAAACAATCAAGGAATAAAACTGTCAGATCATAAATGCCTTTTTGACCAGGACTTTGCAGATGACATAGCCCTCATAAGACACTACAGAAGATAGATTGCAAGAAGCAACAGATAACATTAGGGAACTTGCAGGCATAGTGGGACTCGTGTTCAATGTAAAGAAATGCAAAGTAATGGGTGTGAACAACCCAGCAAGCCTCGTCATCAAAATCGATTACAGCACATTGAAAGAAACAAACTCATTCCAGTACCTTGGTATCACAATATGTGCCGATGGAAAAAGCCACAAGGAAATCATTACAAGGATAGGGAAGGCAGGATCTTCCTTTGGAAACATCCAGAAAATCCTACAAATGCTGGGGCTGAAGAACAAAGCGAAAATATACCATTCACTAGTACTATCAATCCTCCTTCATGGCTGTGAAACATGGCAAATGTATGCAGCAGACCAAAAGAAATTGGATGCCTTCCACACAAGATGCCTCAGAAAAATCCTGGGAGTGACATACAAAGACAGGATTACCAACGAAGAAGTGCTAAGAAGAACAAAGCAGAATACAATCTCTGAAATAGTCAGCCAGAGAAGACTCCGATGGCTTGAACACATCTGGCACATGGACACAGAGAGAACAGCAAGAACAGTCTTTGAATGGAATCCACCAGGGGGGAAGAGAGGAAGAGGTAGACCCAGACTATCATGGAAATCAAATGTTGAAAGGGACTTGGAGGCAGCTGCTTCATCCTGGTGGCAGGCAAGAGAGGAAGCAGAGAACCGCACTGGCTGGAGGAGGAGGACAGCCTGATGTGCCACTGGAGGCACGGTAGGAACTAAGTACTAAGTATTAAGTAAGTCTTTATAGTATAGAAATTTGAAGCGTGTTATCTTAAAACCAGGTTTTGTGGAGATGGAACGGAGCGGAACTGGCACATCAATTGGTCTAAACCGCCGGATTGACTCAGGGGTCTGTCATCTAACATGCTGAAGTCAACCACGCAATGTAAATCCACCTCAAAACCATGAGCTCAAACATTAAAGAGCATAAATACAATACATGAAAGTTTTTTCCTCCCATCAGTAAGTCTAGATGGGAAACTCCTCAGCTCCCCTATCAAATTGAGGGAAGTTTGGATGAGCTAGCCCTACCAACTCATATGGATCTCTCTCTCTCTCTCTCAATCTATCTTACTCTCTCTCTTTCTCTCTTTACAGTCTTTACCTCTCTCATTGCAGTCTTTTCCTCTCTTTCTTTCTCTCTCTCTCCCTCCCTTCTTTCCTTTCCACACTCTTAGAGGCAAACCCAGGGCTGAAAAGCTGCTTTAGTCGGTCTTGCTGGCAATCAGCTCTCCACTTGAATGGGCGGAGTCAGGCACACATGCAGGAAGTTGTCTGGGTGGCTCAGGTGCTCACTCAGCCAGGCAAGGGGCGTGTCCAGCGAGGGTTCAATGCCTTGCACCAGCACACGCAGGCAGGGAAGATCATCTACGGGAAGAACAATAGCGGTTCAACAACATGATAACATTGAAATATGTATGCTATACAGTGCTGATAATGAGAAGAAGTATAAAAAAGCAGATAATTTTCAAAACCCGTGGAAGTCCTGAACATAAGATTAGAATTAGAATTCAGTTCATTAAACAAAATTGGGCCGTTGCACCTGGGACTGCCCGCTTAACTAACTCTTCTAGTTCATTTCCTTAAAAAGCAGGAGCAGTCATGTGGTTGTAAATTAACTGGTTAAAAATACGGAAGACTGAACTTCGTTTTCGTTTTTACCTGAAAGAAATCCATTTGTAACCAAGCGACTAGTGAGTGATGATAGTGAAAGGAAAAGTGAAAGTGAGAGTGAAAGTAGATCAAGATTAGCATCAATCGAACATTCCCATGAAGTGATCAGCTAAAAGTCCTGATAGTTCATTCGGTAAGGTATTTGACTCGCAAACTGAAGGGTGTGAGGTTCGAGCCTTCGCTTGCACTTTCGTGGTATGCCATGGATAACATGGGTGATTCCTGTTGGCATCAAGTGTGTAAGCTCCATGAATAATTTGTTCCCCTCATGGGTGCCTAGGCTGCGGCACTTTCATGTCAACAGGCAGCAGACAGGCCTTTTTATTGGGGGGGGGGGGGGGGCTAAACATATACCAGTGGATTTTAACCTGTTCAATAGTGCTGTAGGTTATTCAACGGGGGAATTTTTAGACAACTAAATAGTTTCTAAACAGACTGACACTTCAGGATTTTTTTCATGCTTCTCTGATTAATGCATATGCACGTACTTGCTGGTACCAAAAAGCTAATTCCTTCCCCCACCTGTTAGTGCTGGTTTGAATAATATTAAATGAAACATAAAAAAGGTAGGATTCTTCAAGTGAATAAAATTCATTGATTATTTAGAGTTATTGGCCTTGCATTGGCACTTGACGGGGTGTTGTTGGGGAATTGTTTGTTTATTGGAGGTTTTAGGGCCCCACGACACACGAAGGTCATAGAGGAGCCCAGAGGAAAGTAAGATGATAGATTAGTTAAAAGAGGGAACAGATCAAACCACAAACAGCAGAGAGATGAGTTACACTAAGGAAAAAAATATCATCTCTCAAAACACAAATCGACACCACCGAGAGATGATTTATAATACCAAAAAATATTATCCCTCTTTACAAAAAAGCAATGGCCATCACATACAACAGCATTATGGTACAGGAAGACCCAAGATCTTTAAGACCCCCTTTGAGTACAAAATTACTTAGTACATTTAACTTGTGACCCTGCAGTCATGTACCAAAAGGCATGAAATAAGGGATGACCATTGAGTTGCAAACAAGACATCACAAAAAAGGGCAAAAAGTAAGACGATAGCTTCAGAGTAAAAGAAAAGAAACAGAAGTAGAAGAGCCCACCAGGGACTCCCACCAACCACCAGCATATTTATCTGTATTCAGTGAAATACTCAACAATTAAATAATAATGAAGGCAATAGGTGTAATAATACTAGTCACAAAAACATTAGAAAAAAACAAAACCCACAAAGTGGAAGAGGAAAAACTGACCTTCCCCGAAAAAGTCTGGTTTGGCCACCTGAAGAAGATTCCGGAGAGTGGTGGGATTTCCGGCTTCATCGCTGGGACGGATGAGCCTCTGGACAGGAATGTGGTCCACCTGAAAAGGAAAACAGCAGAAGTTGTTTGTTAATTGGGTGGTTTAGGGCACCCCGACACACGAGGGTCATAGAGGGACCGAGGGGGAAGTAAGGTGCTAGAATTATTTAAAAGACAGAACAGGAAAACCACAAACAGCAGAAAGATGATTTGCACTAAAAAAAAGTAAAATAAATAAATAAATATTACATCTAAAAATACAAATTGGTATTGCGAAGAGATGATTTACAATGATGAAAAAAATATCATTTCTCCTGACCAAAATTAATAGTGACCACAACCCATAACAGGATAATGGTTTAGGAAAACCCAGGACTTTTAAACTCCATTTGTGTACAATACTGCAAACTTGTGACCCTGGAATTAAATAATCCCTTTTGGCATGAAAATGTGGAAAACAAATAAAATCCCAACACTACAAAGAAAAGAAACAGAAGATGGAAGAGCCTGCCAGGGACTCCCATCAACAATCTGCATACCTACCAAACCTCAGCAACGAAAAAATCATGAATTTTGGGAAAACAATTTTTGTTTTAAATTTGCCACCCTTCTGAAAAATTATATCAGCTTACACATTTTTTTCAGGAAAAGCAATCTAACCCCTGAACTAGCCTAAATCTAGAGTGAAATTGGATGTCAGTGCAAATAAATGCTAATTAAGATTTCCGTTACTGACATTTTTTCATTCCCATTCTCGTCCTGTAATTCCAATTGTAGCCTCAACCTTTATCATCGATCTTTGTTCCCACTATTTAGAATTATATGATAAATTTGAATTCAACAAAAATAATGCTGAAACAAAGCCATGTTTGGCAGAGAAATTAAAGAGTCTTTAATAACATGTGTCTTTTGTACAAACAATCAAACAAGATCTAACATTATTCAACAGGAGTTTTGATAAGTAGCCTTGTGTATTGTGCCTCTTCGTATGCCCATAAAATGCCTTTCTGTTGAGAATGGGTGCTTTTCCATTTCTACTATTTCCTTATTTTTAAAAAAATTGCAACATTGATCTCATTCAAACAAGGAAAGAAACAATTTTGTCTTGAGGAAGCTCAACACTCCAGATTTTGCAGTGTTTTGATTTAGACTGGAAGTCCATCAGCATCGGCATAGCACTGGGCAGTAACAAATGATAATGTAGTCAATACTACAGTATCGGTACAAAACTAATACGTATTTTGATAAGGAATGTTACAGTACAGTTGGTATTAAAAGAAAGTATCGCCCTGTTCGCTTTTATGCATGCCGAAGATGTGGAAAAAGGTGATTCATGGCTTTGTCTTCTTAATTTTGTCACCCCTCATTTCAGCAGTACGGGAAGAGTAAAAATTTGTGAATTTATGGGGGACAAATCTTGAAATCGAGATCTGTTCAAAATTCATGAAGAAATCTTAACAATCACAATTTTTGGCTGCGGTTGCCGACAAAAGATAGTCACCGAATTTACAACATAATATCCAAAGACCACAATGACCTAAAAACCTTGGATCAGAAGGACGGAGTTTATATAGAAGCATGAGCAACGCACGCCTCACTCACCTGATACACACGGAATGGAATGTGTTTGAACGTCTCCTCCCCACTGTTCTCCATCAGCTTTTTGTTGACAGACCAAAACTGGTCAAACTTATCTGTAAGGAATAACACAGTTGACTTTATCACAAGATGTAGATATTATAAAAAGAAAAACTATAAAATTAATTATATAATGACATCAAATTTTTTGTCGAAACAGCTAGGATCATAATTTGGGTCAATGAATTAAAAATCATCGCTTCCATTGATCAGGTTATGAATAAAACCATTGAGGTTTGAGTCGCGTTGCTCGCATCAACAAGTGAAACCAAAATGAAAGTGACCAATGCATTGCCTTGTCAGAATCAAATGAGGGGATAAAACTTTGTGAAATCACATCAGCCGGCACGATGTAAAAGTAAACGCATTCTTGTGTCTAGGGAGCCATTCACCGTTTCTCTACTACCCCGCGCACTACAGTAATCAGCATGGTAACTAACGGAGTGGAAAGTGGTATAGGCAAAAACGGAAGGAGCGGATGGGAGCAGTGTACATATAGGTGATTAAATGTTTAACGAAAAGTAAACTATTACTTTAGAAATGCAGGGGAGCAGACACTGGCAATTAAAGAAATTATGAATAAATAAATCAGTAAAAATTATTGCAAATATACAATGCTCTAAAAATAAAATATTTCCTGGTTCCAATTTCATAATTTCATTTAAGCTTTAAACTCAGGGGCCATTATCCATGATTCAAAGAAGTTGCTTTTTAATTTCTACCTCTCAACCCTTTTTGGCAGCTATACTAATTTTAGTTCAGTGATACATGCCAATATTATGTGAGCAGAACAAACTTATGGAATTTTCTTTTTTTTGAATGGAAATGCAATATAATTATTTCCAAACTTTGAACAAGATTTTTTGGTTTGTACTGCTTTAAGCCTCTGTTGGTGGAGCAGTAACGGAGTGCATTTTTTGGTTTGTACTGCTTTAAGCCTCTGTTGGTGGAGCAGTAACGGAGTGCATTTTTTGGTTTGTACTGCTTTA
>JBCIKM010239833.1:0-12281 GCA_039654465.1 Melibe viridis | reverse complement strand
GTAGTAGTAGTAGTAGTAGTAGTAGTAGTAGTAGTAGTAGTAGTAGTAGTAGTAGTAGTAGTAGTAGTATTGTCGTCATCATCATCATCGTCATCATCATCATCATCATCATTCTTCTTCTTCTTCTTCTTCTTCTTGGTATTATTATCATTATTATTATTATTGTTATTATTATTATTATTATTATTATTATTATTATTATTATTATCTGCGCGAAATACTTTTTTCACCCTATCGTCATCAACCTCCGAACCCGTCACCAGTCACATGACACTATCATATGACTATTGTCAATCTTTTTACTCGGAGATAATTTGTCAAATAAAAACTTTCTTTATTTCCTTATCTATCCACATAGCTTAATAGCTTCGTACGTCGACACCTGAAATCAACAATTTGGCTATCACATGAGGTCCATTCGCCTCTGAATGTGCCCAAATATGTTTTCAAAGGAAAATTATGTTTTCTCTCATCTGCATGTGATTGTTGTCATCCTTTTGTCAGTGATTTTCAATCAACAAGTTTTTGCAGACGACTGTCATTACAGTGGCTATGACCTGACAGAATTAGCGAAGTAAGTTAGAAGCTTGAGGTTTATTTTTTATGTAATGCAGAATGTACATAACAAAAGACTAGTGGTGCTTGAAAATGTAATAATTTCGTGATTGAAAATATAATAAAAGCTTAAAACAAATTCTACCCAGTGGATATTCTCAACCGTTGTAAGAAAAAATTCTACCTAGGCCTATTCTGCTCTAATAGGGAGTTAAGATCAAGACTAGTCTAGATCATAAGAAATTATTGAGAGATTAATGAGGTGTATCTTGACAGTCTAGACAGCTCAAAACAAGCTTATTCTCAAACTTTACGTTATTACCAAATGATCATGTACCAATAAACCCCAGCTACAGCCAACATCTGCATCCTCTATGAGGCACTACTACCCTGATGCTCATCTTAGAATTTTCAAAGAGTCCCCCATGATTCCCAAAGATTTAGTTGGAAAATCAGTACCTAGTAATGTATTTGCATTGTATGTCTTAAAGGCAGACAGCCATTCATGACCCAGGACAACCATGCATGACCAATGTGTGATCAACTGCTGAGCCCACACCCCTGCCTTTACTATTAATTTGAAGTTTCGAATTATTATATGCAATGTAGTTTTAGTCAAGTTTTATGTGTGGAGGATGTTTTCCCTGGGGGGTTTAGCATTTGTTTTGGTTTTTCATGCGCAGCATGTCATTCTTGGTTTGTGGTCATTCATGGCGTCTTTTAGAAGTGACACTGAGTGCACTTTTTTCAAATGTCACAATTGGCTTGTTTTGTCTTGGGATTAACGATTTCAGAATGAATTTTAAGAGAGTGGTGTGCAAAAATTTTAACTATGAAGGTCCTCTCAAGAGAAGAGCCCTTTCTGATGATCATTTCTATATTCAAAAGATGGTATGAATAGTGCTTAAACTAAATTATTCCTCCTAACCCATAGCTGCTGGACGTCGAAACAAACTTTTTGTTTTTTTCGGAAGTGTGTCATTTATGTCAGGTATATACCTACAAACTATCATTGGGTCTAAGAGGAAAAAAACAACTAGTGAACAAAAGATTACAAACATTTTGTACATGGAGACTATTTTTCTTGTGTCACAATTCAAATCTGATTTCTGACCATAAGCCATATTAAAACATCTGACAATCACATTTTAGAGTTGTCAATTTTTGTTTTTATTGATTAACAATGTTTCAATCCACTGTGTGTCAATCACTCATTCATTGCAATAAAGCTCACAGCAATATATTTTCCAGAGATTGCGAAATGGTTTCAGGATATGCGAAAAGGATCATACTAGAGGTTATTGCAAGAACTGATTCTCAACAGAAAGGAAGAAAGGCCCTCTGTATCCTTGGCCTTTCAAAACCTGGCCTCTCTCACCTACCTGTAAAATATAAATGAATCCATCAATAATCAAATGAAATTTGATAAATAAAAATAGATGCAGGTCTTTGATTAAACTTGATTAAAGAAGTGTTTGTCTTCTTTCTTCCATTTTGAATTAACCACAATTTTCTGGTACTGCCCTTAAAAAGCACTGCAAAAACTTGACGTTCTCTTAGCTATCCTTTGCCCACTTGTGACTGTGTCCACTTGGATGTACATTGAAGAGCTTTTATGAATTTTTTTTTTTTTAATTGAAAGTTTTGAATTTAACTTTCTATGTGTGTTTTTCTTCAGATTCAATCCATGGGTTTCATTCAATGATCATTTGAATGCCACATTCCATATAAGTCTGTGTGAGAAGCTCAGCACCGCTGCTAGTCTTGGCTGTCCAGCAAACACCTCTGTGTGTGCCCAATACGCCAATAAGTCATCCCTTGACTATGGCAGTTTCCACCCATCAAATTCAACCTCAGAGAATGATAATGGAGAGTTGGTGCTGCTCGCCACGGGGGAAGCCTGTCCTGACTTTGTAGGACAGCATTATGTTACTATCATTTACTTCAAGTGTGGGCAAACTTTAGTAAGCATCTCTTCATGTTTTTTAAATATATTGCAACAGTTTTATCTCTTTTAGGTTTTTTAATTGAATGTTTTGAATTTAATTACCTTTGTTTGTTTTTCTTATGATTCAATCCATGGGTTTCATTCAATAACCATTTGAATGCCACATTCCAAATAAGTCTGTGCAAGGAGCTCAGCACCATTGCTAGTCTTGGCCTAGATAGCTACTAAAGCTGTAAAGGTGTCCTTTTCGGATGACTGGGATGCTGAAGGCTAATTCATTCATTCATTTAGTTCTATCTCTTCCTCATTAATAGTTCGTAAAAGCAAATTAAGAAATCTATGGCTTTGACTCACCGCGGCACTGGGTCTTTACTATTTTCTATTCATTTTCTTTTCATCATTAATAGTTCGGAGAGTTGATCATTCTTGGTATTAAAATAAGAGAAGAGGATTCTTTTTCTCCTTATTCCTATTCTTCAGTTATATTGACTGACTCAGTGAGATTGAGTATTACTAGTATTACTGAATTTCAATGGGCCATGGAGAGAACTGTTTAATATCTTGATCTGGGTGTGATGTAATCAAGGCACTGCTTGAATTTGTACATGTTTAGACTGAATCTGCTGTCATTCTGTCTCTATCTCTCTTTTTTCTGTCTTTAGTCTTTCATTTTTATTTCTTTTTTTTTTCCCACTTGAATTTGTATTGCTCAATCCAAATTTTTGTCTTGGGTCCTTACATAAAGTAAATTGATTACTGTTGTCTGATCCTGATTATTTTTACTATTTTTACTAAAAGACTTTCTTCCACCTCTTTCTCCAGGGACATCCAGTGTTTTTAGGAGACATTAGTTGCAGTTCTCATTTTGAATGGGAATCCTACATTTTTTGCAGTAATGATATTCGGCGACCAGATAAAGAAGTGCCTTGCACAGTCATGAAGGACGGACATCTCATTGACCTCTCACCATTGACTAATCTAAAGGGTGGTTTTCTTGTGGACACATTTCACGAGAGGAAAGTTTTCATCAACGTTTGTCGAGATGTCTTGCGTGAATCGATCAAAATTGGAAGTATGTACTTTTTCTAGTGTTTTGTTTTGTTATCCTTATCCCTTTATACCGCTTTAGCAGTGTCAGGACCCAGCTCCAAGGAAAACCCTGGATAACAAGAATTGAAGACAGGCAGATGATCAGTACAGTGTGTCTAATCTTGCGTGATAGAATGAGCAATACTTATGAGGTATTTCTCTATCTTAAACCAAACAATAGTTGCTGTTGCACTGGTGCTACCTGCTCACTGAAAAAGACCAATGAGCCAATTTACCACAGGGCAGATTTTTTGTTATATTTTAAAATTATAATGTGTTTGTCGGTGCTTAAAGCAAAATAGACCTAAAAGTTGCTGGTAGTTAATTAAAACATTGCTCGAAAGGTCATGTTATTATTCTCTTTTTGACTCTTGAGCAATGAGATAAGCTTAGTCATTGCTGAGGTAAATTTAGATAAAGTAACTGTAAAAATGTGAAAACCTTGTTAGCACTTAAAACAGGCTTTTTTTGTTTGTTTGTTTTTGTTTTAATTTTATGCTCTCTGAAAATGGAAAAAAAAAAAAAGAATTGATGCAGGTAGGAAGTATTTTCCTGGGAAGTCTCAGTTCTTTTCTCCTGTCATCCTAAATCTAAATTTTACAGAACCATGTTAGGAATCTTAAGTTCAATTTATAAAATGATAACACAACCTTTCTTTGTGGGGAAATTTGGTTTTGTTAAATTTTATTGCAAAAAAAAACTTTTGTTATCCATTTTGTCTTGTTACCCATATCCCTCCGTACTGCCCTAGTGTTGGGAAATCCTCTGGATCACAAGAAATGAAGACAGGCAAATGATAAGTCCACCATGCCTGATCTTGCGTGACATATTGAGAAATATATATGGGATGTTATTCGATCTTGAACCAAGCAATAGTTGCTATTGCTTTGGTAGTATCTACTCATTGAGAAAGACTAGTGAGCCAATTAACCACAGGGCATAATGTATAAAATGTGATATAAACTATGTTACCTTATCAAAACCGAATTCTCTCATGGTGAAAATGATGACATCATAGAAAAACTTGTGTTTGTGTTTACTTGAAATTCAGTAAACAGAAACCTGGTTGTTGCTTAAGGCGTAGCAAAGAAAAAATATGTTTCTATCCTTTCTTGAGTCTCAACTTTTGAAATTTAAATTAAGGATGAATAAAAAGCATAATTTAATGCAGATGTGGTAAAAATTATAGCAGCAAACGTAGTTATCATTTAACTTAATTGCTTTGAAATAACGCAATATCATAAACAAAGCAACCTTTGCTTCATATGTTAAATGAATGGTCATTGGATTAGATGATGTAACATAACTTGAATGAATCTTCAAATTTGGAGTTGTTTTGTTTTTTTTTCTTTTGGCGACCTGATATTTGTATTCTTTATTTTTGAAATAAATCCTGGCAAAACCATATTAGCATTAAGATTTTGCATGGCCAAATATGGAAAATGACAACAATTATCATGCTAAATGGATTAAAATTCATTGGCTACTGTTTATGGATTAGAGAAGAAATAGTAAGGGAAATGATTTTTTGGGGGAACCCAAAAATGGAATGAGATCAAGATGAAGATCTTCACTTATGTACTTAATTCAGCTAGAGAAAGACATCAAATTTACCAGAGACCAGTTGCCAATAGTCATAGTGGACAGGAAATTGTGGAGGAGAGAGGTCATGAGCATGGGACTTAGGTCACTGGAGTAAGCGTAGTCAAGTAATTTTTGTTTTTGTTTTCTTACTTTCATTTCTGATATCATAGGCGCTCTTGACGGGATTCAGCACTGCCCCAGTGGAGCTGCCGCGTGCCGCCTCATAGGCCTAAAGGGGGAGAACTTTGGTGAGCCCAGCCAGAGGTTGGAGGCCACCAGTGAAGGGGTCAGGCTTGTCTACCAGTCCAGTACTGAAGTGGATGGCTGTCCCGGCAAACCCAAAACAACCATCAACTTTAAATGTCCCAAGCGTGGAGGGGTGAGACTGAAATGCTATCACATTATACTATTGTTTTGTCGTAATTAAGGTTCTCACTTAAAACTTATCTCTCTGTTTGTGGTTGCCTTCTGGAAACTCTCAGTCCCATTCATTATCTTTTACTGATTCTTTTCTCATGGGGTTAAAAGATGGAAGGTCAGAGAGGAAATTCAGTGTCTGTATTGGATTCTCCAAATTGTCTAAATTTTTTAGCACTGGGCATACTCATCAGACCTCTCTGAGTGAATTTTATCAGTTTTATCAGTGATAAATTTTGAACAGCAGTTAGTAATCAAATTGCACAGTATTTTTGTGATGAAAATTATGGTGAGGGTTTTGAATTGTTTCATGCTGCTTTTTTTTTTTTTTTTCCTTAGGGAATACATGTGGACAAAATTAGGTCTTATATGGATAAAGTAAAATTTGTGATTGCATTAAATTGCACAGATTGAAAAGTTTATGTCACCGAACCATTCTTTACATGCATGTTTCATCTCTCTTGTCAACTTACTATACACATGTATCCTGACATGCCTGTCAATTCTCTTTACGCCTGTTTCATCTTTCCTTTTTACTGACTATACACATATATCTTCACATATCAGTTTGATCTCTCCTGTAACCTCACTTCTTCTCCTGACACATGATTTTTCATCGCTCCTGTCAACGGATTAATCTTGATACATTGGCTTCATCTCTTTGATTAACAGAGTCGAGACCCGGTCATGATCTCGGACTTCCTGTGTAACTATGAGATTGAGTGGGAGACGGAATACGCGTGCCCAGTCGACTACATCAGCAGCAGTACATGTCAGCTGACCAGTGCTCAACATGACGTTGACATAGACCTCAGCCATCTGCATAGGATTCCTCGTAAGTTGAAGTGGTCGGGCTGCTTTCTGTTTATAGTGCCAACAGCTGTTTCACAAGGTGTTATTTTATCATTCCACCATAAGTTAATGATAATCGTAGAAAGTATACTCTGTCAAGAAAGAACAAGATGAAGCCAAAAAGAAAGTTAAATAAATAAAAAACATAAAAGTTCTTTTTAAAAATTTGGCCTCCGGGCCAGGACTTGAACCACATTCTCTGGATTGCCAGTCCAGCGTGCTACCACATTTCCGCCTGATTAATGAGATGATTTTAATTACTCAAACCTGTCCTTGGCAGACAAGTGGTTGCCGCTCACACAATAAAGCAGAAAGGAGAACAGTGTAGCTCAGATAGATTTTGGTGTGAAAAACAGTACGCAATGGAGGGGAGCAGACACTGGGAGTTAAAAAAAATTCCAAGCAAACAAAATTAGTCATTGATGAGTGTAGAAAATATACTGTGTCAAGAAAAGACAAGACAAAGTGAATAGTGAACTTTTTACACTTAACATTGACTTAGTTTTTTAAAATGTCTTGAATTCTCGGTGTCTAAAGCGTTAATTTTAGTATTAATTTAGTTTAATGGGTGTGACTTTAGTAGTTTTCCAGTGGGAACGAAAAGAGTTGTATACACCCATCTTCATTATTAATATTTTTTAGTTATGTCTTGGGTCATGTTTTCTTTGTAGCTTAGGTATTGGACTTTCAAGGTAAAAAGTGTTACTTTCTGATGAGGCACAGCCACAGGCTAAGAATTTCACTTGAATGGCTTTATTCTCCCCTGGTGTGGACGAATATAGCAAGGCATCCTCATTGTCTGCTAAAAGAAAATTGACCCAAACACCCTGCTAGTCTCTTCCTGTGTGTTTCTTATCCAATGATGTCAGTTTGAGGTAAAAAAAAAAATATCATGGTAGAGTGTCATGTTAATAAAGCATGTTGTTGAGCTTTATTGAAATTTATTTTAAGCTTCACTTTGGGCTTGTTGGCTCAGTTAGTAAGGCATCAGACTCCATTGCTGAAGAGTGTGTGTTTGATTCCTGACGGAGCCATTGGACCAGCCACACTGCGGTGCTCTGCAGCTGCAGCCTTGGCTGTCCCAGTCTTCCTTTGGGGCAGACCCAGAAGGCACATCTCCCTCATGGGATTATTAAAGTTAAGAGTTTTCATCTTATCTGTATCTATTTTCTATTTCAGACAAAGAAAACCCTTACTTGGAGAAACAAACTGTGGGCAAGGACCACTATAAGTACTACCTGAACATGTGTGGTGACCTGGGATATGGCTGTGGTAAAGCTGGCCTCTCCAAGATATGCCAGCGGAAGGAGGGCAACGATACGTGGGGCAGAGATCTGGGACAAAAGGTCAAACTTACGTGAGTAGATGTATAAAAAACCAGAGGTGTAGTTATTATACTTACTCCACGTCAGCAGAATCTAAAAACAAGCGAGCAATTGTTGCCCTGGCCAGCATACTCATCTGATCTCTCTCCCATCAAAAATTTGTGGGCTCATGCAGGAAGACAAGCAAAGGCATACATTTCATAATGCCGGGATGAACTCTGGCTGAATTGGAATCTTAAAATCTTAACAATACTATGGAAACTTACTAAAGAACAATGTAGTTTACAAATTTCAAAAAAATTATTTAGGAACATGAAAGTAATTTAAAAATTAAAACACTAGTTTGTTCCTTTTTTTTTTAAACAAGCCGTAGTTGCAGAAGATGCAGCATAAGTTGAAGTTTTTATAATAGTAGCAGGGGCAATTTAGGAGCCACTTCTGCTTTTTTATAGCTGCTCCATTTTATCTTGATGTAACAAAATGAAATTTTTACTGTGCAGGTACTCAGATCGGCAGCTGGTCATGGAGTTGAAGGATGGTGACAGTTGTCACACCAACTTAAGAAGGTCCACCGTTATCACTTTCTCTTGTAACCAGACTGCAGGTAATTACAATACAATCATGCATGAAATGGTCTATGGACTGTAAGTAAATACATAAAAAAAACGGCTTATTGACTACAACTCAATGAATAAATATGACTGTTTGAACTTAAAGCACACTCTACAATGACAATGTACTCTTAAGTTATCGTGATTTATTGATTAATTAAAAACAATTTTTTTTTTACAAATTGTTTGTGGAAACTGCAACAGTATTTGCCAATGTATGTGTATGGTGTCTCGATACCAAACATGAATATGTTCTTTGCAGCCATGTTTTATCTGAAACACCTGTGAACATTCCCTGTGTATTGTGGGAATATTAAGAGCACAAATGAAAAAGCGATGGGTATGGAAGCTTCCACATAGAAAAAACAGAGACAAACTAAAATGGATGTTTCGGGTGATACCCTTTCTCGACATGAACAATACATACATAAATATATATAATATAATATATTCTATAAGAGTACAAATGTGATTTGATTATTTCTATTGTTGTTGTTTTTGTTGTTGAACAGAGGATGATGGTAGAGGGCGCCCTGTATTTGATGAGGAAGTAGACTGTGTCTACAAATTCGACTGGGCCACAAAATATGCCTGCATCGACCACATCACTGCAGACAGCTGCCGAGTGAATGCTGATGGAAAACGTTTTGATTTGTCAGCGCTGGTGAAAACCACAGGTATGATGATGAACAGGGCTGTCACAGGCTGTCACACACAAAGGGATTTTTATTCTCCCCCCCCCCCCCCCTCCGGCCACCACCACCACTACTTCTCTGCTAAAGCAAAGCTGAGAAAGACTATTCAAAACTAACCATATGAAATTTTATATCAACTATTTATTTCAATTTATAGTTCTTCTACTTTCTGTTTTTATAACAATAATTAAAAAAAAAAAAAAATAATAACAGCGCAATTTCAGTAGGGAAACCATAAAATTCATTTTTCTTAGAAACTCTCCAAAACTTGTGAAAAATGCTTCTTCAACTGAATGTTTTGGATAATCTTGAGTATGCTATTAATAGTACAGGAGTCAGAAAACATGATCTGTAATTAATTTCCAATCAGTTTTAAGACTTTGGGTATCCGTAATTTGAGTCTTTGATTATTTTTATTGTTGTTGTTGAACAGAGGATGATGGTAGAGGGCGGCCTGTATTTGACGCCTTGTGGTAAATTGGCTCCTTAGTCTTTCTCAATGAGCAGATACCACCAAAGGCAACAACAACTATTGTTTTGATTAAGATTGAGTAATACCCCTTATGTGTTGCTCATTACGCCCTGCAAGATTAGGTACGGTGGACTGATCATCTGCCTGTCTTCATTTCTTGTAATCCAGAGTTTTTCCCAGCTCCTTGGACCTGGGTCCCAACACTGCTAAGGCATGGAGACAGACCATGGACAGAGATTTTATAAACTTCAGATGTTATTTATTTATTTTTTTTTTGGATTGTTTTGTCTGTAACATAAGTTTTCAGGTTGGCAGATCTCTTTTAGTGCACTGTTGTTTTCTCTACAGGCGAGAACTGGGAAGCCTTGGTCAGCGACAGTGAAAAGGACCAAGCATTCTATGTCAATATCTGCCACGATGTTCTTCGCCAGGGTCAGACGTCTAACTGCCCACCTGGTTCAGCGATATGTTCAGTCAATAAGAATGGTAGGTTGTTGTGTTTTGTTCATGTGTAGTTGGATGCGGCTGTGTCAATTTTCATTTTCAGTATCTTGAGAAGGAGAAATAGAAAAACAAGAAGGAAGAGAACAAGGGTTGAGAAATAATGAGGAGGGATAAAAGAAGAAAAACTCCTGTACACATCAATTGGAAATGTAAGAGATTAATGTTTGAAGTTTAAGATACTGACATATGGTTAGAATGGTGTGTTTATGGAAATGTGTTTGTGTGTGCATTTTAATGAAAGACAGACAGACAGACCAAAAAAAAAGAAAGGCTGATATAAAATATCATCATGAAGTTTGGAAATTAAGTTTGTCCTGTTGATTGGAGTATGCAGTAATCTGTTATCACTATTAATTTCCCTTCTCTATTCAAGTGTGCTGTTTCTTTGAAAAAAAAAAAAAATTATCTGCCTAGAAACTCCTTTTAGGATGAGGGAAAGGATAAAAGCTCCTTGAGTTTTGATCTTACTTTTGTAAATGACTGTAATGACTATGGGTAAGAGTGCCATAAACAAGTTCTCACCATATTTGGTTTCATTACATCTTCTTCCTTCCTGTTGCAGGGGAGACAAAGAGCTCACAGAAGTTAAAAAATATTTCAATTTGAGCAACAGGACAAAATCTCTCCCAGCAGTTTCTGTTGAATCATATCTCGTTTTATCTAACGTAGTGTCAGTTCACCTGTCTCTTACAATCGTCTTCATTCATACCACTTGTCATTGCAGGTGAGACCAAGAGCCTGGGCAAGTACACCAGTAGGCTGCACTATGACAACAAGACCAATTCTCTACAGCTGATGTACATGGATGGAGACGTCACGGCCTCGGGGTGTCCTAGACACACTGCCGTCAACTTCTACTGTCTGCCTGGTGAGTCGGGGTAGGCGGGCCAGGGGTCTTTGGGATGAACTTGTTCACGAGTAAGTGTAACAGTTTTAAGAGGAATTTTGCCATATATGGGTTGCTTTTGTCCATCAGGCAAATAAAGAGAAGATAAGAGGGAAAAAGAAATAATGAAGACTTAACTGATGAACACAGCCGACTAGAAACTCTTAGACTTTCATCAACATCTGTTTTGTTGTATTGTTGCTTTTTGCTTCTCTGTCCATCAACTGGACGCCTTGGCTGCTTGCATCAGTCTTATTAGTTCTTTCCATTGTTGTCCATCCTCTTCTATTTTTTTGGAGGTCCTCAAGATATCATGTCAACCTAATCTGTCAAAGACAAATTCTGAAAGTCAGATGAACAGAAAAGTTGAAGAACGAGGGATTGCTGAGAACAGAGTACAATGGCAGAGGATTGTATTAGTTTATTATTTAATTCAAATGGAAGTCAAATTTTGCACCAATCAAACCCAACCCAACTGCCCTCTCCCCTTCTATTTAATACTTAAGATTAAGAGAAAAAGAAGTACAAATAGATGGATGGATTGTGAGAGTAAGACCTGCTTACTTACTCAGTCCCTTGGGTGTCGCTGGGAGCATAGGTCATTTACAAGCATCCTACATCTCTGCCTGCTCTGAGTGGTAAGAGAGTAAGACAGTGTGATGTAAAAATGATGAGCCATCAAGGACTTGACTGTGAAGCTTTTTGGATGCTATCGTTTGTGTCTTATCTGACCTTACTCCATTCATCTTATGTTATTTTTAGCCTCCTTTATTTTATCTTTCCTTGTATTTTTTCTTATCTCATACCGTCTCATATAAGTGTGTAGTATCTTATGGTACTGTATCTTATTTTTCATCTTAACTCCTCAGGTGTTTTGGACAGTGCCCCAAAGCTAGTGCATCGATCAGAGAATGACTGCTACCACGAGCTGGAGTGGCACACGGCCGCAGCCTGCATTCTTTCCCACAAGACTGGCAAGGACTGCAAAGTCTATGATGACGATGCAGGTAATGGGGGGCTTTGAGGGGTGGCAGGAAGAAGAAAAAGTTTGATGTTTTATCTTATGAATGCTCTGGTCTCTCTTTGGCAATGTAGCTCAGTTGGTATGGTATTTCATTCATGCACGGAGGGTTGTTCCTATAAGCATAAAGTATGAGCTTGATGAATTTTCTAGCCCCTAGTTGAGGTTGCCTACACCACAGTACGATTTGTATGCAAGTGGAAAGACCAGTTTTTAATTATTTTTCTTTCTTGGTCTCTCTTTAATTTAGTTTTTGGGTGTAATTTATTTAAAAGTTTTGCACAGAAATTTATGATATAAAATCGACCCCGTACCCCCCTCC
>JBCIKM010239723.1:0-12281 GCA_039654465.1 Melibe viridis | reverse complement strand
AGAGAGAGAGAGAGAGAGAGAGAGAGAGAGAGAGTGTGTGTGTGTGTGTGTGTGTGTGTGTGTGTGTGTGTGTGTTTTCCTGTTTGCGTGTTTGTCTTAGTTTATTTTATTACGTTTTTTGTTTTTGTTTTTTTTTAATTTGTCTTTTGTTCTTGTTGTTATTCTTGTTTTGGATTTGTTTTTTGTTTATTTTATTTGGAATTTTTTTAGGGTGAGTAGTTGTTTGTTTTTTTTGTGTATGTGTGTGTGTGTTTGGGGTTTTTGTTTTTGTTGTTGTTGTTGTTGTTGTTGTTTGTTTGTCTGTTTGTGTTTTTGTGTTTTTTGTGATTTGTTGTTGTTTTTTGGGGGGGTGTTTTGTTTTTGTTTTTTGTTAATGTTTGTTTGGGGTTTGTTTGTTTTTGTTTTTTTTAAGGTTTTTTCGTTTCTTTTTTGTTTTTTGTTTTTTTGTGTTTGTTTGTTTGTTTTTTTGTTTGTTTGTTTTGGGGTTTGTTTGTTTTTGGGGGGGGGTTGTTTGTTTGTTTGCTTTCTTGGTTTTATTTGTTTTGTTTTGTTTTTTCTTTTTCTTTTTTGTTTTTTTTTGGGGGGGTGGGCGGGGGGTGTAGTCATTGTGAATTCACAATGGCTGTGGTGCATTCGACCTTTTTTTTAGCTTATCTGTATGTGGAGCAATAAAAACGGAGGAGGGTTTTTTTTTTCTTTCAGTAGCCATGAGTCTTCTACATCAACCAAAACTTTTGACTGTTCGAACCGTGCGATAAGTTGCAATCTGTTTTAGAACAAAATCCTCACGAATTATGAAGAAACAGTTTCAAGAGTAAAGTTGACGAGGATTTTCAACTTTATAAAGACGCTTCTGATAAACTATTGGAGGCCTACTTTCCGGTCGGTCATTTTCATTTCAGTGGCTTTCTATTTCATGGGGGCGAATCGTTGATCATTATTATATTCGCACTACGAACGCAGCCATAACAAATCTAGCTTTGAGACTTATCCATGCTGTGACATGATATTGTATGATTCCGACGTTTGATATCTATTGAGAATACTCCTGATAGTTCTTTTTTAGAAAAGCAAGAGAAAATTACCAATGAGAAAAATACAACAAAAGACAACAAAACAAACAAACAATAACAATAACCGCCACGAAAGACGGGGTACATAAGGATATGTTATGCCAACTATTTTAATATATTATAGAATCACTTCGTTTGTAATTGCGTCGTCATCACCGAGGCAACTTCAGCATCAAGATGGCGACTCTTGAAGATCCGGATGAAAACAATAATGGGCTAAACTAGCAGGATACCATAAACAGCTTCCCTTCAATGCTCGATACTTTTCACTCTTTGACGGGGGTAAAGCAAATGTAATAGACGTGAAAAATAATTGTTGGGAATCATCTGTTTACATCTCAAATAACTTTTAATTTATTTCCAGTGTTATCAGAGTTTTACTGCTATTTTTTATTTGATTTGTCATTCTCTGATAAATGTATTGAGTTTTGATTGTCTCATTATTAAATCTTGTAGACTTATATATCATGATAATCTTTTTTACTTATTCATGAGATTTGATGAATTTAAAGGATCAGTCATAGTGATGCACCTTGAAAGCTCCCTTTATTGTGAATAGTAAATCTGAAACTTGTATAGAAAAACAAGAAAGGATGTAAAGGTGGACAGTTAAACCATAAAAATATTAGGCAGGAAAGATATTTCCTGAAAAGGAGTGGTTTTTCACAACACCCTTTTCCTTGTAATCTTAACTCTTAAAACGGCAGGCAATTTTCCACGTTTAGGACGGGCTACATGTGACATAGATTTTTCACCTGTGCCTAGCAGTCCAAAAACACTCTCTAAAAGGCACAGATCTAACAGATGATCATCATGTTTGGTATCATTGTAACGAAGAAATTTTGAAGAATAATTCTATGATGTTAATTGTGAATGTTTTGTTCTGTTTAAAAGTAAAGACTAGTTTGATGTTCCTGTTTAAAAAATATATAAATAAATAAATATAATTCCTGACTAACCTCTGAATTCCTCACAAAGTCAATTTGAAAAACATACTCCATTGGCATTTGTGATTAGTATAATCCAAAAGGAAAAAGGCATAAAAGGAACCTTGAATTTTAAAAATCCATCCAGGCATTTTATAATTATGACACGCTTTCTATGACCAGTACAAGGAGTAGGGGGTTTCCCGGTAAAATTTTGTATCAGTCACTATCATCGTCACCCCTACTGGAGCTAAAATTACAATTTGAGGTGACATAAACACTCTCATAAAGAACTTACGTATATTCAGTAAAAAAATGATTAGAAGGCACCCTATGTCTTTTATTTGGATGGTTATCACCTATTACAGTTAGCCTCTAGGCCTGAGGAAGTGGAAATCATAACAAAAGCTGAGACAGTGGAATTTTATCGCAAAAAAGCACCATAGAATTCAAACTGGTGCTATTTCCTTGAATGAACTCTTGACATTAGTATTCTACCTCTGTGTCAAAGTGTTCATAGGTAAATAAAAAAACTAACATTTTGTGCGAAACACCAAATAATAGCAAGAAACACGATCAACAGTGACAGCATTGATCACTTTATAGGGAAATACTGTTCAATACTGGCAGAGTTGATCACCACTTTAAGAGTTAATAATAAAAATCGAAAGCACTGTCAGCGTGTCAGCATTTTAAAAACTTTGAACCAATATTTTTACTTATATTTTGCGACAAAACACTTAAATATTGATAGAGTTCCACTTTCTGTCTCATATAAGTTGTAAATTATCTTAAAGTTGATTTTTTTTTTAAAGTGAAAAGCTAACAAAAATACAAACCGCTCTCTTGTATCGAAACAGACATAGGCCAATAATATATTTGATTGAATCTTTATTTTACAGTATATGATCATTGGCCTTACACAAAACTGTTGAATTAAAGATGGCTGCCTCTTGGGGCAAGAGAGCCCTGACTCGTATTGACAGATCACAATTTGAAAACGACGAACTTCTTCAATCTCTTGGAAATCAACTCAATGTTGATTTCTCCAGCTATGACCAATGGAAAAGAAAAGATAGGGTCATGCGACCAATGCCAAAGAAAAAGACAGGTTTGTCACATTAGATTGATTCTTCTCAATTGTTGTGTAAATATTACTTAAGACCTTTCCACTTCAAGAATTCGCTAAGGTTACCATTCCTCAATTTGTGTTGAAATTATTAGTAATTAATGTAGCAAGATGCATTTTTAAAATCACACATCAAAATGGAACACGACAAATTTGAAATATCAAACATATATTTCTGAACATGCACCATTGCTGATTATAAACTGCATTTGTCAGAAATTTAGGTAACGCCCAGTTTCGATTTCCTAGCGATGTTTTGTTAGGTCTACAGGGGAAATAGATTATTGATTAAGAATATGATGTCATTTTAAACAAACGTCTTTGTTACTGAACATAATATTTCACGATTTTTTGGTTGTGTATCAGAGCCTCAGTCACTTTTCAAGGTTGGACTTTTGCAAAGATCCACATCTGCTGATTCAGCCCCTGGTCCAGTCCCAAGAGGAAGGAGAGCCCAGGCAAAACAAGAGGAAGAAAGAAAGAGGAAGCAAGAAATTCTGAATGTTTTAGAGGTATGCTGAAGATATGATTTGTTTTTTTGTTTTGTTTTTTTGTCATTTTTTGGATGCCAAGACACAGGAAGGAAATAATATGGTTTATATTTTACTTGTATTGCCATAATTGACAATAGAAATCATTCTTACACTTCTTACAGGAGGGACTATTTGCTCAATAAAAGGTAACAAGATTGTATTGGATATGATTTGAGTCAGTAGGCAGTTGTGGGAATTTTTCCTTTTTCAGGTTTTTCTGAGTCACTTGACTGGGAAGAGCTGATTGTTGGGATGTGTAGGTATAGCAGGCAGTTTATAGGAAAATTTATTTATTACAGTATCAGGCAAGTCCATGTTTGGTCAATGCAATCTGATGACAATAAAGATCTATTTTATCCTATTATATCATATTCAATTCTATCCTATCGTATTCTGTTCTGTTATATCCTATCCTATTCTATCTACTGTATTCTATTCTATTCTATAATAGAAATAAAGAATGCAGAATAACTTAGTATTTATATTCTTAGTAAATCATCCTTATTACACAATGTTAAAGTAACACTTGAAAACCCATCCACAAAAAAGACTAAGATAGTACGAGACCCAAAGACTGTAAGGTCTAACTATTTTCAATTTTTTTTAGGATCATTGGCCCCGAGGGAATGAGTCTCCTACTGTGACTGTTATTTCGACTTGGAAATTGTTTTCATTTAAGACTTAAAAGATATTATGGTGTTTTTCAGCTCAAGATTCATAAATCTCGACAAGCAACAGAGATGTACAGACGAAGAGCCAAAGAGCTGTATCCTTTTTGTTCCACTCATGGTACAATTATTTCTTATAATTCTAAGGATCATTGTCCCTCCTGATTTTTCATTACAAAAAATATATCTGAGTAAACTTCAAAGGTACGGACAAAAAAAGTAATTTTTCTAAACAAACAAATTACAATTTCTTGACCTCTGTCTTTAGAAATATATTCTTTTTTAAATAATTCTGTCTCTTTCATATCCATTATTTTACTTTCACTATTTTGATATAAAACCTTGATGATACACTGGCTAGATGAGATCAATGGGAAAAACAGTGTAACTGTATCAGACTTATGATTAATGAATAAGAAATGAACTCTAAATTCATTATTTACTTAAACGTATTTCCTCCCATGTTTTGGAGGTGTTTTGATAGAGGATAAGACTTTCATTTTTGTCCGCTCTAACTTATTGTCAAACAGTTCAGTTTATTAATTGTTCTTAACCATTTGTATAAAGCATTGACATCAATATCGCTTTGGCGAGAGGCATTGAGGATCAAGAGAAGGAGACACATTTGCAGGTCAAAAGACTGTTGAGAAAGTATGAAAAATTTAGGGTAAGCTATGAACCTGCAGGAGCTAAGGACTCTTTCGATAATACATTCTTTAAAAAAAATGATAATCTACATACTTGCTTAATTTTGTGAATTGTTTTATTTTAGCAATTTTATTTAAAGAAATATAACAGGTACAAATGAAATCCCCACCTGTTTAAAAATTTTTTGTTTTTGTTTTTGTATCCTCGCACAGGGATTTCAAGATTTTTCTTTGCAACAGCTATTGAAGAGTTCTCTAAATTGTCTGGGATAGATTGTGATTTTATAATAATGATCTAAATTTTAATATTTCAGGGAGGCATAGCCACACTGAATTCAAATTTCACAAAGGAGCTGTCAGAAGCACAAATAGAATTAGATCGTAGTAAATCCAGCATAGAAGAAAAGCTTGAAGGTGAGTAATTTTCTATTGTTTTTCGTTTGTTTGTGTGTTTATTGGGTTTTTTTTGTTTTCCTTTTGTTTTTTGAGGTGGGAAAGGGTGGGGTCAGTTTTTTTCAATTATAGTGCACCATTGCCGTACATTTTTCGTGTGTATCAAGACAAACTAGGGTTATGGGGGGGGGGGGGGGGGTGAAAACAATATTAACATTTTATGTAATCATTTTATCGTTTCTAACAGAAAAAAAATACTTATTGAGCATACATGCAATTATTCAATTCAGTCTTATCTAATGCTAGAACATTGCACCAAATAAAATAAAAGGACTTGAATCTGTTCAGCTACAAGCGATGTGCTTACATCCCTATGTGAAAGCAATAAAGACATTTCTTAAATACAGGGTAATTTTGTATAGTCCTCCAATTTATAATTGGAATTACAAGAAAGCCAACAAAGACAGAAAGCTCTGGTTTTCTTCCAAGGCTCAGGTATTTCTGGGCATTTCGTATCATACCAGTTGGACAGGTGCACATCTTCTGGTTAATTCGCAATGTCATTTTTTAACATGTGTAAAAAACAAGTGGCACACCATCACAATTAACACGTGATACCAATAAAATAAGATGGCTGATAATATTGAAAAAGTTTTATTTGCAATTTGGTTTCAAGACTTAAGGTCAAATAGTTAGTTTATTTTGTTCTGTTATCCATATCCCTTTATACTGCCTAAGCAATGTCAGGACCCAGCTCCAAGGAGCGGGAAGAACTCTGGATCAAAAGAAATGAAGACAGGCAAAGGATCAGTCCACCATGCCTAATCTTGCATGGCATAATGAGAAACACAAGGGGTATTACTCTATCTTAAGCCAAACAATAGTTGCTGTTGCCTTGGTGGGATTTGCTCATTGATAAAGACCAATGAGCCAATTTACCACAAGGCAGAAATAGTTTGTTCATTTGTGCTAGATCACCCAAAAACAACATTGTCCAGCTATGGTGTCATGATTTTGTAACTGTCTTCAGTAACATATTGTTATTAACGCCTAACATAATGCCAATCAATTCCTGTTACCTTGCAAAATTAATTTTTCAGTTACCTGTTTCTGATTTAAAGTTATTCTAATTTAACGTTTAGTGGTAATAAAAAATTTAAAAAAAACACCCTGTATTCAGATCGTGCTCCTGTTGCTTTACACATGTTCAAAAAGTGACATTATAGCAAATTAATCATAAGATGCGGACCCTTCAAACTGGTATGACAAATAAAACTTTCAAGAAATACCTGAGCCTTGGCAGAAAACTGGAGCTTTCTACCTTTCTTGGTTTTTTAGTTATTCCAATTATAATAAATAAGAGCATATTAAAACAAAAACAAACAAAAAAACACCCTGTATATTTCTTACCTTCACATGCATTTTATTGCTCACAGATCTGCAGAAACAAATTCATGAAATGGACAAAAAATTGAGAGCCAGGCAAGGAGAGCTGAATGTGTTACACAGTTACAAAGTGAGTAAAGTTTCATTTTGGTAACTTTATTTTGTCCTGTGATCATTACAAAAGAGTAATTACAAACACGAAAAAAGCGGAATAGTCAGAAAGATAGAGCAATGGAATTTCAAGATGAGAAAAAGGAGGGATAAACACCTCGGATAATAATGTAAAAAGTGTATGTGGATTTTTAACATTTTTTTTTTAATCCTTGGTTGATTGCATTTTTTTAAGAAAGTGGGTGCTCTCAGGCAGTATATTTATTAGTTTGCTTTTTATATCTATTCAGCAAATCATTTGTGTGAGCCAATGTCAAACTATTGCAATATTATTTTCAATAACTCATTGTAACTGGAATCACTTTTTCTCTTTTAAATGTTATGAATGGATGGTAAGAAAAACAAGATATTTAGGAATACGCAGTAGAGAGGGAGAGAAAGAGACTAAATAAATGGAACAGCAATGAAGAGTTTTAATAACTAGAGAGACATGGAAGAGCAAATGGTTGGAAATGCAAAAAGATGGCAATTGAATAAAATTGATACAAATAGCTTTTTGAATGTAAATCTTTTGAGGATAATTAATAATGTGATTGCTGTTTCTTTCATTTTGTTGTTGTTGTCATCAGGATAAAGAATATCCTGTCAAAGCCATGATGATTGCCAATCTGCACACCGAGTTGGAATCTGTGAAAAACTCAAATCAGGTAAAGTTATGGGTTCTGACCCTCAAAATTTTCAAACAAAAAATTATTTTTGCCTCATGATTTAAAACATGTAAAAAATAATTTGAATTTCCCCTTGAAACTTTACGAGGCCTGTAGATTACTATCTCATCTCTAATTTATGATAACTTTTTCCATAATGTGATTTTCTTATGAACTCCAAATTATTGTAGAAACTTTCCTACCTTTCTCCAGGAAGATCAAGAAGAGCTAGAAAACATCATGGGCACAGAGTTAGGGAAGTATGAGAAGGAGAGGGTTCGAGTTGCCAATGACATCACAAAAAAAGTTACAGAGGTAAAAATTTCTTTATTCTATCTTTTTTTTCAGTCATTGCAGTCAGATTAAGTTAAAATAAAATGAAGAATAAAGTATGACGATTTTTCAGAGTGCAATAAATGAATTTGCTTGATTTAGACCCTTGTTACGCAACATTAAAAAATAATATTAGAATAATGCTAACAGTTGGAGGTCATAAAGCTATATGGTTCAGATTGGTCTTTGGCCTGTATTTGGAGTAGGAATTAAATTTTGTTAGTGTGTGTATGGAAAACTGGGAGGGGGTGGGGGGGAGGGGGGGGGGTATTTCCAAAGTTTGTTATTTTTTTTCAAATCATATTTTGTGAGTCCTATTATGAGTAAACATAATAAAATGGCTTTATGTTGAGGATCAATAAAGATTATCATATTAAAAAATCTCTGATTTGGATTTGAGTGGCTACAAAATGGGACAGATTAAAGTCAAGTCTCAAGAAATATTTTGTTATTCTATTTTATGGAAAATTAAGTCAACTAACCATCATGGTATTGAAACTAGAACTTTACTACCTGGGGGTTGAAAGGAAAGGACCAGAAACCTGTACCTTGGAATACCCTATGACCATGCAAAGGAAAAAACTGGAAGAACATTTATTTTTTTAGCCGAGCCGTGTAGGTGTTTGGCATAGGAGTGAGTATTCTGTAAAATTTATAATCCAGCTTACTGCTTGTTGTTGTACACCTAATTAGCCAGAGTTGTGTTTCCTTGGTCAATCAAATGCAGCTCTTCACAAAAACAATGGCCCTCATGTTCCAAAATCAAGAAACAACATGTCGATAGAAATTAAAGCCTGGCGTAGCTGAAACCACTTTTGATAATATTTAAGTTTTTTCTCTTGCAGGAAGCAGTATCTTTGATGCACCCAAGTTTAAAAGACATGGCTTTGCAGAATGTTGTTATGAAAAAGGTAAGCTCTTTTTCATTTATCAGTCAATTAAAAAAAGATTGATTCAAAAAATGATTGGGGTGCTACTGTTCTATTCCGCAAAACTTTAAGCCTGAAGATTGAGCAAAAGACAGAAAGAGAGTGACAGTAACAATATGACTGTCATTACCATGTGTTATTATATGATGGTTTTCCACTTCCAGGAGGTTGAGTTCCACCTGAAGCAGCAGGAAGCCTTGACCAAGGTCAACCAAGGCTTAGAAGCCGAGGTGAAAGAGCTGCTTCGACATCCTAAGACCAATGTGAGGCTGCAAATGTTTCCAGAGTTCTTTCCACAAAGAGGAAAGTAAGTAATGATGAATCTCACCAATCAGGCTTGGCCAGTATGGCTTTCTGGTCTTCTGTTTAAATTTTTTTTTTCAGCTATATAAAATTTAGCAGAAATTTATTGTGTGTACATAGATAAAGCAAATGAGGAAAGGGTTTAGTTGCTTCATCTTTTCTTCTTCTATGCTTTCTTTTTTTTTATAAAACTTGGCCAAATTAAAATTAAATGCTCTTCTTGGCCTACACTGGTTGCTGACCAACAAATAAAAGACTGGGGTTGTGGTCTATTGACTGCATTAATTATACAATGAATATTGAGCAATTTCTAACTCAGATCAGAGTAGTTAATCATGCCTCGTACAGCGCACCAAAACTTTATTTACTTCAAATAAATCTTACAAACACACTGACAGTAAACCCATACATTAACATTAAAATTCAGTCTCACCAAGTCAGTGTCACTGAGGGAAAATAAGAAGAAGCAATACATCTGAACTGTGTACTGCCATGAATTGAACTGTCCCTTGCTAAATCTCTAGTCACATGAGATCTAAATGCAGTGTCACAATTACTGCTATTATCTGACATTATTTAGGGTTGAGGTTGAGAGATTACGCCCACAGGATAGTCATTCTTCCCCATCTTTCTATCCCTCACCAGATGCACTCCAGACATGGATGTTGTTTTGGATATTCCCACAAAAAAGTTGCTTCCGATATGAAGAAATCAGTAGTTGTCCACTTCATCAGTGATACGGATGATAAAGACCTAGAGTATATTCTGTGTATTTTCCGATTTTCAATAATTTGGAATGATAATTTGAGATCTTTTAACCCATTTCTCATGAATGATTTTGATGTACATTATAAAAGAAACTTGTTCATTTTTAATTGAAATGACATCAAATGAAACATTTCTACATCCTGTTGTTACTAGTTACTGGCATAATATATTTCTTATCATGGATGAAAGATTTTGATGTCCTTTTTTTTGTGAATAGCTGAAATATAATAAATTGTTAAACATATGAATTTCCATCTTACATTTGTTCACAGATCACAAAACAGTTGCCTTTGTTCAAGCAAAACACCCGCACAATGTATATATTTTTTTTTACCATGAATTCATCAAAAATCAACTATTACAATTTACAAATTATGAAATCTATTATAATGGAGCCAAGATCATATGACCCTTTTACTTGAAAGTAGACCTTAAAACAGTTTGAAGTAATTCAAATCGTTTTTTGTTTTTTTAATATCCAAATGTGTACCTAAAACAAAAATAATAAGCTGAAAATGGCTTTTTAATTTTAGCCAAGCATCTCTCAACACCCTGAGGTAAATTGGCTCATTGGTCTTTCTCAATAAGCAGATACCACCAAGGCAACAGCAACTATTGTTGGGCTTAAGATCAAGTAGTACCCTATATTTATTGCTCATTATGCCCCGCATCTGCTTGTCTTCATTTCTTGTGATCTTGGAGCTGGTCCAGACACTGCTAAGGCGGTATGAAGGGATATGGATAACAAAACAAAACAAGCATTTCTCAAATATATGGATTAAGTATCACGTACAGCCGGATGGTGGTGTGGCACAATTGGCTAGTGATGCTGCCTACCACACCCCCCATTCTTGGTGGCCGTAGTTCTGAGTGTGTGTGTGTGTGTTTGAAATGATACTAACAAAGAGTTATTTTCTGCCTGTTTAAAGAACAGGAGCTGTCTTGTATATGTAATTAGCTGTGATCCCATCACAGTCAAGTGTGGCTAATCATCTTAGTCAGTTTGACCAAACCATATGTTACAGTCGAAAGTTGGGAGGTTGGGGGGTGAGAGTGAGATATGGCAAGGGTATTAAGTCGAAAGAATGCCTTTTTTTCACAATTATACTTACAGTAATCTGCAATATGAAATCTTACTCCTCAACAAACCTTCCCTCCCCTTGTTGCCTACTCTTTTCAATTTCCAACTGCCATTTTTCACCCAACATTTGTAGCGTTTGTGTCAAAGGCAGAAGTTGAAGAAATCTACTGCATCATTCAAAAGCATTTAACACATTTTATTGTCTTTGTATCCATTATTATTTTTTGTGCGTTCTCAGCTTTAGGATTATGACCCAATTTTTGTCAATACTTTGGTTTTAACTCCTCTTTTTTTTTTAATTTCTGAAGAGTTTGGAAGTCAATAACATATTTGACATTGACAAAAAAAAATATTAAAAAATTCAACATGTCATTTTTTAAAGAGAATCAATAAGGCACAGTCCTAATGTAGACAATTTCAAGCAGTGCCTTGACTACATCACGCTAAGATCAAGGTATTAGAGAAGCTCCCAGAGGCCCACCAAGACAAAACTTGCTCTTGGTTTGTCTAAATTATGCCCACATCGACAGTAATACTCAGTTCCACTGAGTCAGTCGATATAATTGAAGAAGAAGATATAGATTATCAAACAAGTGTTGCGTTTCCAGTGCAGGTCAGTATAGTTATTACTATTACTTCATTCGGATTTCAAAATACAAAAAGGTAAGAATAAGAAGACTGAAAAAATTACTTAAAAACGTTGTACAAGACATTCTAAACATCAGCAACTACTTCATTTATTGTGGAGAAAAACAGAAGACTATTGTAAAAGTATGTGTACACAAGCTGATCAGTGTTACTACAAAAAAACACTTTTGTCACCATGCGTCCTGTAAAAATCTAGACTGTGTTAAGGGAAATAACCCAGTTAGAATAGATAAATTGTACATTTTAAGGAGTAGTTTACCTTTAATTTAGGTTTTTGTTTTTTCCTTCTCTTTTTTTTTCCCTACTTCCGAAGCAATGCAGGAAACTACAAAATCGATGTGTTTGTTTATGTTCTCTACACGTTTGATGGGTTTTTTTGTTGAGCCTGTTTCCTTTAATAATGTAAAACCTTGTCGATACTTAATGGGAGTCTAATTATGCTATCCTCCTGATTTTATTTTCTCTTTCTTGGAGGAACAACCTGCTGATCGTGAGGTAGGTTCTTTTTAGGTGATTTATTATGTGAAGATTCTTTCATGACACCTTTCTAATGTAGACTTATGCGTAGTAATATCACACAAACACACACACACACACACACACACACACACACACACACACACACACACACACACACACACACACA
>JBCIKM010239612.1:767-12282 GCA_039654465.1 Melibe viridis | reverse complement strand
AAAAAGCTTCAGTGAAAGAAAAGAAACAGAAGTAGAAGAGGTACCAAGGACGCCTCCAACCTCAATTCCTCAGTGGGACATGTTGGATCCCACTTCTGTCTATACTATAAGTTAAAGTTATAACAAGAACTACTGGGTTCCGCTCCATAGGAGTTCAGTTGCCTCAGTTTCAACAATGGCAACTGCTATCCAGTAAAGTTGAAACAAATCTTGACACACACAAACATACTAAATTTAATTCTGTTGAGTAGGGCAATTATTACCAAAATCAGTACATTATCCCCTCAATATCTTGAATGAAAAGCCATCTGCCGATATTTTTTGTATCATCTGCCAATATTTTTTGTATCACTAACACGAGATATTCACTCAAAATCAGTACATTCAAAATAATCAAAATAACACAACCTTAGAATCACCCTGTGAAAAGGAAGCGGAGTAAAACAGCAAAACACATTTTACAAAGGCAATTACAATAAGGCACATTTCAATAACCCTTTCAGGTTGTTCCCAGCCTAGAGAAAAATTATATTATTGGAATATGAAAATAAAAAAGTATTATATCTGGACAATAAAAGAATACTATTTTTTAAGAATAAAAGATATGTTGTTTGATCACAACCACTAAATTAATATTGACATGCATAAGTGATATGACTTTTTGTCTTAACAAATGAAACAATGTGAAGGAAACAGTTCTTGTTTCTATAGCTCTACTGAAGATAATTTGGTACAAACAGTAAACACTATAAGTTATGACCTACTCCAGACACTCAGGGGGTTATGCTTACATCCAAAATCAAAACCCATACATTATATTATGTCTCTTTGACATTACCAACAATATTTCTAAAAAAGACAAATATAAAAGGAATGTTGACAGTTTGGCATTAACAAGTCATTTTGGCTGGATAAATTGTGGGGCTTATTTACTGCTGATAATTTCTTTAAAACAGTAAGAGGAAAGCTCAAAGAAATCCCACAAAAACCTGAAAAAGCCACTGCAATAAAAGACAGCAACAACAGGGAATGTCTAAAGTCAGTCAGACAGGGATACAGGTGTGGACTATCCACAGCACAATTAGATATGTGATATGTGTGCCAGACAATGGCACCAGTTTATTCCTTCAGTCGGGCAACAACACCTGTACTTGTACTAATCACATCCAGGCATAAACAACGACATAAGTCATTCTGATATAAACATTTTCAAAAATCTTCCAATAAAACAATGAAACATCAGGTGTAAAAATAATGACAATTGAATAAGGGCTGGGGGTTCTTCCCTTTCAAATATTCAGGAAAAATCTATCTTTGTATCAAGACAGGAAAGTCCAGGACGCAACCAAGAAAATTTTCATGAAAATAAAAAAAAAAAATAAAAAAATAAACATTTCATTATAAGCCAGTGAGAACAAAAATAAGTAAATATCTCTCGCTGCTTGATCAATATAAAGTTTCTTTTTAAACCAGAAAGAAACAAAGTTATGTGTTTTACACTTAAGTACGAAATGAAGAAAAATTTAAGATGCTGGAGCTTTTCCAGCTAAGTATAGGGAACATTTTTGTTGGTGGGTTAAAAGAGACTTTTTCCAAGGGAAAGATTTGCCACAATTGCAAGCATACTCAGCCCTCCCATGGACCTCATCCATGTGAGTCAGCAGTTCTTGGGCGGTTGGAATGACTCGACTACACAGGCAACACTGGATGGTGAATGCTTCATTGCAATTATTTTGATGGGTCAGCCATGTGCATTCATCTAAAAATGGCTGATTACAAGAGTAGCACCTATACGGTTGAACCATGACATGAGTACTTGTGTGTTTCAAGAGATGTGCTTTGGTTGTAAAGACACGACCACACAGCTTACAGGTGAGTTCAGGGGGTAGCTCTCTCGGCACCTTAGAAGGGTCTTCATTTTTGTGTTTGGTTACAAGATGAGACTTGAGACCAGTCATGGTTTCAAAGGTGCGTGAACAGATGTGACAATGGTGGCCCTCCCCTTGATGGACTGCCTTGATGTGAAGCTTGAGTCGGTACTCCAGAGAGTAAGATGTCCCACATTCCTTGCAGCTGAATTCTGGTTTTTTACTGGAATGGGCAAGTCGTTCATGTCGCTGTACATTGAAGTGACGGTTGGACTTGTAAGGGCAGTAAGGACAAGTGAAGACAGACATAGAGGCGGGCCGCTTTCTGTATTTTCTGCGAGGAATTTTTCCAAGAGGATTTGAAGCATTCCACAGATCCTGATAGTATAATAAAACAAAGATAAGAATAAGAAGGTTAAGCAGTATCAAATAAATGGCCACACCCAAGCTGACCTCACCATTTTTAGAGTGATATCTACAAATCATTTTAATTAAAAAAATAGATGAAGAAAGAATGGAATACAATAAAAACTTAACAAAAACAAAAATATGTAAATAACATAAAAAAACACACAGAAAGATAGCAACTTGGGGAAGCCCCAAAAACAATTGAAGACCTGATGTCATGTCAATCTGAATCATTCAATGCTCAGAAAGTTGAACGTTTAAAATGCCTGCACTTCTTCATAGTCAGGGTAGATTTCTTGATCGCCTTAATATGACTAGAGTGGTTGAGTCAGTCAAGAAAACATGTGTCACTGTTTTCAGTAATTCAAAGATCTCTCTTACTTGAAGAGACCTAGTGCCTATTAATACATACAAATTATTAGTCTATTACAAACAAACTGTGCATATTGTCTAAAACTTATTTTACGTCTTGGCCCAGGATTCTCCATTGCTTCAACAAAAAAATATTTCCTTCTTCGTAGGCATAGACCTGTCTCCATTCTTCCTAAAAAAAATTGCATTCCTTGGACAATACTGAATATGCACCACAAAATAAAAAATAAGATAAAAATGAACAAACAAAAATACCAACCTCATCTTTATCATGAGAGAATTCCATCCCCATCTTTTGTTCGGCATCTTCTTCCAATTCACTGTGTAAACTGGTAGTTGAGGAATTGGCTTTGCTCTTAACAGGGATATGAGAAATGTTAGCATCAGCATCCTCATCCAGCCAGTCCTCAAAGTCACTCAGACTAGCGTCTTTGTGTGCTTGAGATGCCCAAACATCCTCCTGAATAGAAAAAAATCAATAATTATAGTTCTTCAAAATATTGGGTTGCATGTGTCAAAAATTCAAAAATAATTTGTTTTGTTATCCTTATCCCTTCATACCGCCTTAGCAGTGTCGGGACCCAGCTCCAAGGAGCTGTGAAAAACCCTGGATCACAAGAAATGAAGACAGGCAGATAATCTTGCGTGACATAATGAGCAATACATATGGAGTAGTACTTGATCTTAAACCAAAAAATATTTGCTGCTGCTTTGGTGGTATCTGCTCAGCGAGGGAGACCAATGAGAGACTTACCACAGGGCGTATGTGCAAGTCAATTACTTCAATAAAAATTGAACAGACCATTGGAAATAACAAAAAATCATCAATGCACACCCCATATTTTTTTTCACAGACCTTGATTATTTTCTACTGATTAATTAACTTTATATAATGTTACAGAATCTCTTAAAATAAAATAAGATTTAAAAAAAAAATTATTTAAGCTTTCTTCTTCATCTTTATTCTACACTCTCTGTAAAAGGGTTCTTCTGATCAAACGCTAAAACTAAAATAACTCTTACTTTATGAAAATACTGGATCCAAACCATATTTTGATGAGCGAGCATATCAAATCATATAATCTGTTACATGAACATCAAATATTTCATATCATAAGGAAGTATTTCCTCTTTATTTGTTGTGAATTATCAACCGAAGTAGAATTAAGATATAAACAAATGACAAATATTTAAAAATAACAGCCTACCTGTGATCATCCTCTGCAGCATTACAAAGAAAAAAAACCATCATATTACAATCTCCTTTAAAAAATTTCAGCTTAATAGGTAACTAATTTTGATCAGACAATTTTCTCAGCCACAGATTAAATCTTTTAAATTTAAAATTTCATTTCAGATCTATTAAGAAGCACCTTCGCAATTATTTCAATAAAATAAAAAGCTAATAGAAGAAAACTATATATAAAGTCTTTGCAAACAGTAAAACAGGGAATGTTCAAACTAGTCGAATCAACAAGAGCAAATGATTCCATTGTCATTTAAAAGAGAACTCTTCAAAATGACTTTTTAGTAGAAAAGAAAACAAGACACCTCTCTAATGTTCCCTGCCTTTACGAGGTGGAGAGGCTTGTGCAGCTCAATGATTTTAAAGGCTATCCCATAGGTTCAACCATAATGGACAGGCTTTTAAATGAAGACCCAGACTAGATGGTGACAGCCTGGCAAGAGGCGTATGTGGCATATCATATTTTAACTTTCTTAATGAATGTCTGCTGGAAGTTAATTGTGAGTTTAAACAAAAAAAAACATCAAAATCATTGTAGGATATGGACCAAATGAACATGCACCAAAAGAAGAAAGAACAGTGGCGGATTTTGGCAAAATGGGCCGGGTGGACACACCGAAACAAAATAAATATTTTTCCTCTACTTCCAGGTTTCCTGAATTGACAAAAATGTTACAACTGATGTAGGTACCTAATCACGTGTCACTGCCTTGCAAAAAATAACTCTACAATAATCTACCTGGGTTTCCCAGTTTTGATAAATGTTTAACTTTTCATCATTTATCTTTATAATAATCATAATAATAATAATAATAATAATAATTCTTTATTTATCCAAGCATGGAAATTTCTTTACAGACGTGTACATGAGCATGCATTTATTTCTATGATGGTTTTAGTATAATAAAATTGTTTATGGATGGATGGATGGATGGATGGATGGATGGATAGATGGATAGATAGATAGATAGATAGAGACAAACCTGTGAAATGTAATGTTGCTGTCCTTTGAAGCTCTGCTGTGGCATTTATAAACACAGCACGTATTCACCATGTTGATAGTTGGTGAAAGAAACAAAAAATTAAGCACAGATAATAAATGAAATATTCAAGGAAATTTTGCAAGAGAATTTAGCAGTTGGAGTAAAAAAACTTGTTAAATAATGCGATTCACGCGATTTGTGTCTCGGTGAGCGATCTTGTTAGGAGTAACATGAACGAAAGAGAGAACACCCCGAACCAGTTTCCCGTGTCGGCTGACCTAAGTTTCAATGGCTACCTGTGGCGTGCCTTCCCACTCCTCGCGATCAGTCTTGTATCGTGTAAAGGTCTGTGGTCACGACTAAGCTTACGACGTAAATTACTATCTCATTGTGCATTCCAGCATATTCAAGAAAAGAAAAGGGAACAAAATTTATGCTACTGGAAAAATGGCATAGTGCAGAGGTGTGATTTCCATTTAGTTTTCTTTCTATTTCTTAACTAGATTCTTGTATCTTAGTAAAATGCAAAATTATAACCCCAAAGCAAACAAACAAAAAACAAGAGGAAAAACAGGAACAACAAAAAGAAAAGAAAAACACAAAAATCCCAACAACAGTTTCCCAATTACCGTACCTCATCCTTGCTCATCGTCATCTGTTTCTTTCTGTTCCATTCTGTATAGTACAGACATGTGCCATTTCTGTCAAATAAGTAAAAGTTGAATATCGTCATTTTTTTTTTTTATTTGTGGCAGGCAGTGGTATCCAGAGACGAATGTGTCCAGGCGAGAGGGAGGAGTTGAACTGTTTGTCAGCCACAATAGTAGTTTCGGATTTCAGTTGTTTTCCGTCACTGTTTTAACGTTTCTTTACCGTAATAATAACTATTCTGTGGTCCCGTTAACCGTAACATCTATAAATGTTGTTGTTTATTTGTTTTTGATCATTTTTTAATTTGTTTATTTTTTTTTTTTGGGGGGGGGGAGAGACTTTTATTTTTCAAGTCCAATTCTTTTTAGTTAGGTAATTGTTTTGTTTTTTTACTGGAACCATTTTTTTTTGTTGGAAATAAAACATTCTTTCTCTTCTTCTCTCATTGATTTATTTTCAGCGCTACTTCTCTGTGTTCTGTTTTTCCTGTTGATATGTGGGAAACGAATGTTCAAAACGCCTAGTTTCTGGATTAATTAAACGATTATGAAAATATCCACGACAAAGATATTGCCTTTTTTCTCTGGAAACCTCCATCCACAGATGTTTTCTTTTGTTTGCTTGTTTTTGTGTTCCGTTGCGTTTGTGTGTGTGTCTGTGTGTGTGTGTGTGTATGTGTGTGTGTGTGTGTGTGTGTGTGTGTCTTTTTTGTTAGATCTGCCAATTCAGTCCAGTTTTTTTTTTTACTTGTACGTTGTTCGTACACCCTGTATTATAGGAGTGTCAGATCGTTACCCTGACTGTAATATGAACGGGGACCGTAGAGCTGGTCATTGGCTGTCAAGGCAGCAAAAACGAAAGTAAGAAACTGTCATGTGGGCGTCTCCCGCTCTTCTCGCCAATCAGTTCTCACGACCAAAGTTCATGGCTGAAACTAAAATTTATGTTTCCTTCTGATTCACATCACAAAGGTAATGTCTTTTCTTGAATTGTCACTTGCCACTGATTTCAGTGAAATCCATAAAACCAAACAATTGACCCCTCCCTAAAAAGAGTGGAACCATGTAGACCGATTCATACAAGGACATTGAGCTCTCAGACTAGTTGTTCCTAAACGTTTGGCCCGATATTCCCCCTATTTCATACTGGTCCCTAATTTTGTACCCTGGTGTTTATTTCAGCGTCTATTATAACTGATGTAGTTGTGTTTTTTTTTTCATCACACTCGATAAACCCTTATGATGAAAGAGAAAGCACAGCGTGTCTGTTGGTCTGTTGTATCTCATTAGTATACAAATGTTAGTTATTCTTGCCACTTTACCATCAGCTTACATTCATTCCTTATCTTATCCCTTTCAAATTGATATAATAATACATGGAAGTTTGACATCAAAACAGTGACACTAAGTCATTTATAAGATTGGCAGTCTAATAATTCTGAATATTTTTTTGGAGAAAAAATTCTGCAGCATAAGGGTTAATTTGGGTTAGCTTTTCCTCTGTTTTGGAATGTAATCAAGTATGGAGACATTACAGAGTTAATAAGCTCAAAATAGGCATCAAACAAGTATGAAATAAGAGGATGCAACATGAGAGTAAGTAACCAAAAAGAGTGGAAATCATTGCTGTTATCTCGTTTCTCTCCTTAGATATTACATGCAAGGTCTTTATATTTGACATAATCCATCAATTTGCCCTATATGTTGTAATTTTTTAAATTTTGCCACCTCTAAATCAATAGGGAAGGATTTCAGTAAAAGGGTTGTGATGTTTAAAAGTTTAACAGTATGAAGGTAAACTGTCAATTTCAAACTCAATATTATGAACACCGCCTGTGCAGTGATCAATTATGAGCAAAGTTCAGGCTATAAAACTTTGGATTGTGTAGTTTGCACAGAGTTTTCACAAAGTTCTTTTTTTGTGTAAGCTAACTCATTCTCACACATGAACAGACATAGATAGAGACAAAGAGATACACACAGACGGAGGGCAGAGAGTCAGGGAAATGATCAATATAAAGATGGATAAAGAGGGACAGCATGACAAAGACAAGACAGTGAGAGAGAGGGAGACTGCGCTAGACAGTCTATACAGAGAGAAATAATGACAGAAAGAGAGAGCAATAGATTGTGACAGGCAGAGAGAGACTGTGTAAGAAACGTTGAGAGACAAATGGATATAGAGAAAGTGAGAGACATAGAGAGAGAGACAGACAGATATAGTGAGGCTCATTCTCATGTTACTTCCTGATTGAAAAAAATAATTATAATGTAGTGCGGATTTAGAAAACAGGATTGTCTCCTTGCAAGCAAAGACAGAAAGACACAGGAGTTCATTCCTTCAAGACACGTCACAGTCCAGGTACTGCCTAGTAAAAAATTGCTGATGCCAAAAGATAAAAAAAAAAATCTTTATTCACTAGCCCATAGTAAATAATAACGGAGTGATTATTTCAGCCTATTTCTTTTTTAAATCCCCAAGGAGGTTTGGAGAGAGATATCATTTCCTGAAAACACCACTCTATCGTGCCGTTTTTGTTGTCCTGTCCCTTTTCACAGTGGTCATTCCCGATTTCATGCCTTTAGATTTGATCAATCGACCCAAATTATATCAAGAATAATTTGATCAATCAGCTCGAATTATATCCAGGATGATTTGATCAATCATCCCAAATTATATCCAGGATGATTTGATCAATCATCCCAAATTATATCCAGGATGATTTGATCAATCATCCCAAATTATATCCAGGATGATTTGATCAATCATCCCAAATTCTATCCAGGATGATTTGATCAATCATCCCAAATTATATCCTGGGTGATTTGATCAATCATCCCAAATTATATCCAGGATGATTTGATCAATCAGCCCGAATTGTATCCAGGATGATTTGATCAATCATCCCAAATTATATTCAGGATGATTTGATCAAGCAACCCAAATTATATCGAGTATAATTTGATCAATCAGCCCAACTTATATCAAGGATGATTTGATAAAATGATCATCCCCTGCCATCATTTTGGAAAAGTTTTATTTTTTTAAATCGAGTGTTTGGCCTTTAAAAAGATCTCTCCTGATCATTTTACTTTTTGAAAATTCAAATATCTTGATTAGAACCATAGTAATGGACTTGAACTTACAAAATTGGTGCTGATCAAGAAAGTAAAAATAAGACAAAATCAAGGATAAAGTTTCCACTTTTATTTGTGAAAGCGCAGAGATAATTCTGGTTAGTTGAAGTTCTAGAAGATGGACTTTGTTATCTACCTTATCACTGGATATGCTTCTTTTTTCATCTTCATCATGAAAGTGATGCAGTGAAGGTCCACTCAATGATTTTCAGCAGCTAGACTTGCGATTCAAGCCAATTCAATTCGTCTGTCCGCCATATTGTCTCTCTTCATTGTCCTTAAAAGCTGCTTCCCCTGACAAGTTTAATTTCAATTTTAAACAAATATGATGGAAACAAATGAAAATTAAAAGAGATTATTTCATTATTTGGAGAAGTCAGGGGTAAAGTTTTTCTTCCAAGATGATGAAAATCTTAGAAGGAAGGGGGATAACCTTAGCCAGTTCCACACAAAGCTACAAAAATAGCATAGCCTCTCATTTTGATTTCATTCCAAAAAGAGACACTGTTTCATGTGTAACCTTAAAAGTCCCAAAAGACTGACAATAGGCCCAAAAAAACATAAAGAAATGAATAATGCATCTTGTAGCCTGGGCTGATAGCCTCAATTCAATCCTAGATGATAGGCCCGTCTAATCCTAGGGTTCATTGGGTCGTCTCCTCATCCATTTAATAAAGCTAAACAGAGAGCGGGGGAAGGGGGTTGGGATGGGGAGGTGGGGGGAGACAGAATGAAAGAGAGGAGGGCAGAGGAAACAACTTTCTCCAAAGTTTCTGATTTTCATAATTTGTATTTCATGTGCTTGTGCATAACCTTTTCCTCATATTGTGTTTTAGATTTGATACAAAATGCACTTTGTAAATTTTATTTCATGTTTTCCTATTCCTATCTGTTCATATGGCAATGGTACCCTAAACATATTTCCTTCATGGATCAGGAAAGTTCATATTTGTTCATTCATTCATCCATTCATTTATTCATATTCATATCCATAACATGTTCTTATTTAGTTAAGAAAAAATCTGCAATTTGTTTAGAATTTTTAATCTTCCCTTCATGTCTCTTGTTCAATCATGTATAAAGTAGATAAAGAATTTAATGAACAGGGAGAAGACTTTTCAATTTAAAATCATTCCTACACATGCACTATACCATGCTAATTAAGTGTGGTAAATTTAACTTCGGTTGCTAATGTCACATAATGTCTGCGCACACAGCAAGCCTAGTTTCTGAATACGGAGCTAATGTGGGTTTATTACATATCTCCTCTCCCATAACACTGATGGGTAAAAAGGTGCTGCTTTGTGATTTGCACAGCTCTTAGTATAGTTTGCTTTGTCATACTTTCTATGTGTGTGTGTGTGTGTGTATTTCAGGAGTGTGACAGCTGGTTACAAAGACAGCAGTTGTTTGATCTGTTCTGTTTTGTTGTTCCACCGTCCTCGTCTCAAGGGCTGACACCAGCACAGCACACCTGCTGACATCTGTATGGTCTCTGAACTCGGACACATCAAGCATGTCTCTGGGATATATTGCCTAGGCACTGGCATATACACAGGCCAGTAATACACACCTACTCTCAGTATTCTCATGCATGATCAGCACCTGGGTGAAGGGGGGATGCGGAGAGAATGAAAAGTGCCTGATTAGTGTTGTTATTTCATGGACAATTTAAGAGTTGATGTTGATGAAGATCAGCATTCTCTCTCTTGGATCAACAGCAAAGATAATATTGGGATAGGGCGATAGAAGAACACGTGCCAACATACAAATAGATGTAACTGGCTTCCCTGGAAAGGAGGAAAGAGAATTCAATTTTTGATTGTTGACTTAGTTCACCATCAGCCGAGCACAACAAGACAAGGAGAGCAAGGATCCTTTTGGATTTATCTCCGCAATGCCAATGAATTTGGTGTATTAATGCCAAATTTTACAATGGCCGAAACATGATCAGCCAGGAACGTTTTTGCCCTCTCTGAATCTGAGCAACCCAGGAAGGAGGTGAACCGTTGTTGCTGCCAGTTCAGCAGGTGAACAAGCGCTGTGTCCCCCTGTCACAACCCAAGGACACAGGACGCCATTTTGGAGTTTTGGAGGCTGGAGTAATATACACACAATATGACGACAGCCCACATTAGATCATCCCCTGGTACAGAACGTTTCGGTCATGGGTGAGTAACCTTCTTCAGTAACTAGCTTCATTATGTTTAGTTCCCTGTCTGTTTCTCATCCTGCGTTGTGCACTTTCTGGGTGGGGGGAATGAATGAATGACTGCATCCCTTAGGAAACAACACACACTAGTTAACAATGTTGTCCTCTGCATTATAGTAAAAAGAAGTGGACCGCTTAATTTGGGCTAGATTGGGGCTTTTTTGGTGTTTTCTTTGTTGTGTTTTCTGCCTGGACATCTTGATCTTGATCTTAAGTTGGGAAGGCAGGCTGAGAATGCATTTTTGGGCTTGGTCTATATAACTAATTTTGTCGTTGTTGCTATTTTTAGGTACTTAAGCATCTTAGGAAAGCAAAAAAAAAAAAAGCTTTGTGACTGAAATAAGTTCCAAAATTTGAAAATTTGGCATTTCCCAGACCCCTCTCTACCATCAGCACTGAACAGCGCCAGCCTAGCCATCCTTTCATTCATTCATTCTCTGGTTGGGGGTTACACCGTGACCCCAACATTTAAAGTGTTGTTGTTGGGTTGTTTTTTGTTTTTTTTTATTTGTGTTGTTTTTGTTGTTGTCGTTGTTGTTTTTTTGGGGGTTTTTTTTTGGTTGGTTTTTTTTTGTTTTGTTTTGTTTTTTGTTGTTGTTTTTTTTTTTTTTTTTTTTTTTTGGGGGGGGGGGGGGGGT
>JBCIKM010239501.1:0-12282 GCA_039654465.1 Melibe viridis | reverse complement strand
GTGTACAAAAGTACTCAGTACGTTTAACTTGTGACCCTGCAGTCATGTACCAAAAGGCATGAAATAAGAGATGACCATTGAGTTGCAAACAAGACAACAAAAACGGGACATCACAAAAAAGGGGAAAGTAAGACGATAGCACGAGAACGGTATGACGATTTACCTCCAGCAGTTCTTGACCAGGATTTGCGGTTTTCACATTGACTATGAAACCGCAAGGGAGACAACTGTTAAAAAATGGATCATTAAAGAAAATGGTATACCCTCCCTTCTTTCATGATTATAAAAGTAGCTTTGAGTAGTCGAAACAATCAATAATCCCTTTAATTTGTATTTTCTAAAAAAAAAAAAAAAAAAAAAAAAAAAAAAAAAATGAATGTTTTTGTTTTTCACATCGAGCAAGAAGAAAATTTTAAGAAATGTAAGAAATCGAACCAACCAAATGTAAAATTCCCCCATCATACAAATACCCTTATCTCTGAAAATGTTCACTTTATAACTGCATCTTCAAGCCACCCCAAATCAAGCAAACCCCTTTTTTTATTTTTACACAACAATACTTGTGTTTTGTTGTTGTTGTTGTTGTTGTTGTTGTTGTTATACATTATTCGATTACTGGATGAAAGACAGCTAAGCTTGAAACACAGTTACACATTATTGTGTCTTTTTGACGGCTGGATACAGCGCACAGTACAGAGTAGACGCAGAGATAATGGCGGGGAGCAGACACATTGAATCTAAGATTTTGAATAGGTAGAAAGGGAGGGGGATGGAATGTAGAAAGTCAAAGAGGGCGAGGAAGAAGGAGGTGGTGATAGTGATGATGATGACGACGACAAAGACAATGACGGTGATGACGATGAAGATAGAGGAATTGACGACAACGGTGACATAGAAGAAGAGGAGGAGGAGGAAGAGGAGAGGGGAGGAGGAGGAGGAGAAGGAAGAGGAGGAGGAGGAGGAGGAGGAGGAGGAGGAGGAGGAGGAGGAGGAGTTCTCAACTTAATTTCTAAGTCAACGTAAATCTTCATCTTTTTTATTTCCTCAGAGATTCTGTCCACGCTGTTGAACGGCTTCGTGCTCGGTCTGTCCATCTGGAAGCGGAAGACTCTGAAGACCAGCGATATGTTTGTGGTGTGGCTGGCAGCTTCGGACATCGGCCACCCGCTGACCGCCTACCCGATGGTCATCACTTCCTCCTTCATGCACGAGTGGATCTTTGGCGACTTCGGTCAGTATCTGCCTGATGGCTTTGATGGGGACGATATTACATAAAGCTAAGGCAAAGATTTACATAGGGAAGACATTTATAATTGGAGACTGATCACTCTAACGAACACGGATTACACGTTCCTGTCAAAAATCTTAGTAACTGGACTTGGTAATAACATTCAAATATTGATTAGAAAGGATCAAGAAGGATTCTTGACAAAGGGTAGGAAAATTGCTGAAGTATTCCTGGAAATAGAAGATATGTGCTATATTATTGCAAACTACAAGCATCTTTAATTTATTGAATATTGAACCCTGCCAACAAATTGTGAGAATGTGGACATTTAATGACCCCCGACCCCTGTGTGTCGATGTGCCCTAAAACAAACAATAAACAAACATAAATGACCCCCAAAACACAATATCATGAATTTGAATTTATATGGGTATTAAAAGAAAGACAGAAAGAAAGACAGAAAGAAAGAAAGAAAGAAACAATAAAACAAGGCCCCAAAGTGCATGCCAGAGGGGTTCTATAGCACCGCTTGTTCTTATGCGTCTCGCTAACTCATGCACGGATTGTATGCTTTGTCAAAGCGAGTTATTCCCCCTACTGTCAGGAATTAGGTGCACGGAGATGGTAATTTTTCCCTGCATAACAAGCCCAGAAGATCATGATGCCATAATATGGTTGAGAGCTCACTCCACCAATATTGCAGTGGCATGAGTTAATAACTCTGGTTAAATGGACATGAACTATTACCCTCCAAGCATGAAGTGGGCCACTCGTTTATCATAGACACACACAAGATGAGAACATCACCCAGTGGTATTCGTTTATTTTTAACTTATCGTATTATTATTATGGGTCCAATGGACCTAGCCAGTAGGAATCATGGAGTAAATATAATGCCAGTGAGGAAATGGTTAAGCATGATAAAAGAATGGATATTAATATGTTCGAAGCTCTTGGCCTAGGGAGTACACATATACATTTGATATATCAAGATGTAATACCAAAATTATACAGAACTCACTCATTCGTCGCATAGTCAAGACTTGGGATACTATTTGGTTTGAAGCAAGGAAACAAAAACCCCCAACAAAAACAAACAAAGAAACAAAAAACAAAAACAAACAAACAAAAAACAAAAACAAGCAAAGAAACAAAACAAAAAAAACAAAAACAAACAAAGAAACAAAAAAACAAAACAAAAACAAACAAACAAAAAACAAAAACAAGCAAAGAAACAAAAAAACAAAAACAAAAACAAACAAAGAAACAAAACAAAAACTAAAAAGAAAAAAAACAACAAAAAAAACAACGAAATAAAAAAACAAAACTAAAAACAAACAAGGAAACAAAGACCACCCTGATGTCGGTGTTGGCTGACCGAGAATTCAACCATAAAATCATATTTGATAATGATCGACGAATGCTGGATGTGAAGAATGAACAAACTGTGAGACGGTTGGGAGGCATTCAGAGGACACACGCCCTACGCGGCCTTGACATAGTTACGATGATTTAGAGTAATATGGAAAACAGACCAGTGTTTCCGGTCGATGTCAAAGCGCTTGTTAATTGTATTTTTTTTTTTTTTTTTTTTTTATCTAAAATTGATCTATAAATAAATTCTTCATAATTTTTTAATGAATTTTTTTCCCTACACAAAAAATATGATGAGCCAATGATTAGGATGACATTTGGTTGATTTTTTTAAACTGAAAAATGGTGTCAACACAGCTTCTTTTGTTTTCAAAGGAAGGAAATGGAAGTCAGGAATAGTTAGTTTCAATACATCTGGGGATTCAAAGTCTTTAAAAGCCATACGGTGATATTAATAATCCGCCAATTATTTCAGCCCTGACACCCTGGTGACATCATTTTGGTCAATTAAATCAGCCTGTGACATTCGTATGGTTAATAAAAATGGTCAAAATAATGGGACTAAGAGAAAACAAAAGACAGTCCAAGAATGCAATGGCAAAAAAAAAGAGAATAAAATTAAGAACTAATCAGAAGTACTCCTACCCGCGCTTACATGAAAAATATACAAGAAAAATATAAATAATTCTTCGATTGCCCTCCTGAAGAAACTCATTTTTCAGCACTGTGAGATCTTTTGTGTTTCAATACTTCAGTGGTGGTAAGAATCAAGTTCTTTTGACAAATGTCACAATAATAAAGTTTTGCCAAAGGGTTTTGACCACTTTGTCGTTCAGCTTCCTCTTGATGGGCCTCAAATACTTTCAAACCTGAAAAGAATAAAAGAAAAGGTAAAAGAAAATCAAAATTCTTTATTAGCTCATCAACTGATATTGATATTTTCTTTCAGACAATAAATTGTGTGGATATGGGGAAGGGGAGAATATGTCGAATTCACAATATTATCCCCGTGAAACATCAACAAACAGAACCCTTACCCTCCCACTCCTTTCTGTCTCAAGCCAACCAACAAGACAAGGCTGAGTTGAACAACATCAAGAAGAGAACCCTCTGCAATTTTAAGAGATTTGATTAGTATTTCTTCAAAAACTGTTTTCTTAAAAAAAAATCTCTGAAAGTCTTATTTCATATAGTACCAAGTTTCGAGTTCTCAGAACTTTTCCTTTGATAAACAAACAATGATATGTTTAGTACTTACCTACGAAGACACTTCGAACAATAAATTTATTATATCACAAAATACTATTAAACAAACTGTTTACTTTGCTCTGTTAACAGTTTGTTCAAAACAATGTATCAAGTGGGAGGGCTGGCCAAGTGGATAAGGCATTGCATTTGCAACCCAAATGACCGTTTCAAGCCCCACTTTGCAATTCCTAATATCCTTGACCAAGGGATTTCCCATGAATCACTTGAAGGTGTAACCTGTTTGAATCGAACTTAAGCCCAATGAATAAGCTAATCCCTCCTTGAGTGCCTAAGTCATGGCACTGACTTGTGTGCAGATAAGACTTTTCACTTTTTCATTCAGTATAAAATTCTTGATTTATTTTGTTATCCATATCCCTTCATACCACTTTAGCAGTGTCGGGACCCAGCTAGGAAAACTTCTGGATCACAAGAAATGAAGACAGGTAGATGATCAGTCCACCATGCCTAATCTTGCATGGCATAATGAGCAATACAGGATGGGGTATTACTCGATCTTAAGCCAAACAATAGTTACTGTGGTGGTGTCTACTCATTGAGAAAGACCAATGAGCAGATTAACCGCAGGGCGAATGCAATTCTTTCCAAAAATAAATTCCTGGAGTACACACCAAAGAATGGAAGACAATGCTCACTACTAGGAGAACAAAGGTGATGATTTTAGTTGGCATCAAGCATAAGCTTGATAAATAAGCTAAATCTAATCCCTTTTTGATTGCCGAGGCAGTGACACTGACATATATGCACACAGAGATGCCACATTCATGCCTGTGACATTTATGATTTTCTCAAGACGGTTGCCAGGTATGCACATAAGTTAAAAGCTATAATCCTGACCGTGGTCTTCCTGCTTGGAGCAGAAAGCCTCATGCTGCAGCCGCTCGGTGACGGAGACTACCATGGAGGTGTGGCAGGCCGGGCAGGTCCAGTGGCGCTGCATGGTGCTGGTGTAGTCCCCCCACACACTGGCAGACTCGTCGTCCAGCAGGCTGACAGATAATGGAGCAAGAAGCAGCAGGAGATGACATTTCAAAGGTGAAGAAGAGGAGAGAATAATTAAAAGGTGCAGCAGGAGATGACATTTCAAAGGTGAAGAGCAGAGAATAATAAAAAGATGCAGCAGGAGATGACATTTCAAAGGTGAAGGGGAGAGAATAATTAAAAGGTGCAGCAGATGCCACAAGAAATAAAAACACAGACCTCTTGGCCACTGTAGGGCGAGGAAAAGTAGAAAATGAGAAAAGAAGGTGAGGCAGACAACCAATGACATACAAAAAGAACATCAGGAGGACTAGTGGCATGAATTTGCAAGAAATGGTACGTGTAGGTCGGGATAGGAGGAAGTGGATGCAAACAATGAGGATCATTGATGCTGATGGAACTGACAGGGGACAGGTGACAGGTGACAGAGGATGAAAGATTTCAAAAGAACAGCAGAGAGATGGTTTCAAAGGTGAAAGGGCGATAAGACTTCAAAAACTTTTGAATTAATTATCTCCCTTCATCGTGTGTCATGTTTCATTAATTTCAGTGTTTGGATTCCTCATGTACAGCTGTCTGGTTTGCTTTTTTGTTGAAATCTATAAGGCATGTGTAAAGTCAAGTCCTTATCCTTTCTCAAGAGTACAGCCATTCCTAAGCACCATGCACAATAACTGAGTATAAGAAGAGGGACCTTCACCTTTGCTTGTATCCCACAAGAGATGTTTTAAAAAGGATTAACATGAAAATAAGAAAATCTCATAGTCTCAATAACAACTTTTTATTGCATAAATCATACAGAGCCAAACTGTATGTGAGTAAAGTAGGAAGACCTAAAGAGATAAAATGACCTTTTTTATGCTGAAACGCCTTACCAGTTCACAGTCAGATAGTCTGTGATTCTAATTCCACCTTTAACAGAGTGCTCTTTGTTCATGCTCTCTCCCTTTGATAATTTACTGAACACAGATGAAGAACTGCTCACTGAAAAAAAATATACCAATAACAATTCAACATTTTCTGATAGAAGCATTTTTAGGGCTATCACTAACAAAAGAAAGACAAGGAGACACAGTTTACAGCAGAGAAGAGTTTTTAATTTTTAAACCGTAAGCTTGGAATTTGAAAATGATATTTGAAAAGAAAATTACCAAACACAAGAGTCATTCTTGAAATATCCAAGTTAACAAAAAAATCCAAAAGCATGCAACTGGGTTAGTAAACAGTTTACCTTTCCCAGGTCCGATGTAAGCCTTGTGTACTTCTGCCGGTAAGACCCTGCGTAGCGAGTATACAGTGTCAGAGTGCAGGAACTCTGTCAGTTTGCTAGCCAAGAGCCTCTCCAGCTGTCTGGCTCTTGGGCTAACCTGGTGCTCCTCTTGAATACCTTCAAAGGTATCTATTATGCCCAGTAGCATTTGCAGAAGAAAAAAAGTGAAAAGATTAAATTCACCTTTGAGTTGGTACCCTCTCCAAAGTTGGTGTTCATATATTTTTTATTACTTGACATTAAAATTAAGAACTTTGAAAGGCTTAGAAAAGCTAAGAAAAGAATTTTTCATGAAAATCACAATGGATTTTCTAATGCTTGCCTTGACAGTGGTTTGTTATCCTATTCTTTTATGTTATAATGTTAGCGATTTCTCTTAAAACTTCAGAAAAAAATTGTAATAAATTTAACTTCCTTCAAACTTAACGATATAAATGTTTTTCAAACAACAACTTCTACAGACACGCAAATAAACAAATAATTAACATGGTGTAATTTTAAATGATAAAGATTTTTTTCCACTGTTAAGAAAAAAATAATCTGTACCAACCCTCTAGCCGTGTTTTCAACAAACTGTTCCACGTAGATCTTAGCTGGACAATACTGGATACAACAACCTGGGCCGATTCTTCATCTGGAAACTTGATTTCCAGCCATTCATCACATAGAAGCCTTTATGAGATGTAGAAAGAGAGTCACAATGAATAAATTTCATATCAATGGAGAGGAAAGACCAGTTTTAACCAGGCATCTTTTCCATAAATGCAAATAGCAAAATCTAATTGTTGTCTTCATAATATTTCTTTGTAATCAGACCCTGTTTGATTGATAAATATGACTAAATAATTCCCTTTTTTCATTCCGTGTTTCCACACCAGAAGCACAATATTTAACATCTGTGAATCATATTTCCAAACTAAGGTTTGAAGCATTTTTTTAATACCCCAAGCATTGTTATGAGACAAAACTTTTTTTGAGGCTAATAAGAAGAATACTCTACATCTCTTTAAACACTAATCTTACAATGACAGTTTGTACAAATTAATACAGGAAATAGTTACATACAAACACCTAATGTGATTAAAAAAAAAAAAAAAAAGAAAACGAAAAAAAAAGTCCAAAGCAAACGACTGACCTTGTACAGTTTTCATTCGTGTCGATACAATTAGAGAAGAGGGTGACAGTCTGTAAAGCAGGAACCCTCATAGTGGTGACCAAGTAAGGCTTGTTGTTGGTTTCTAACAGAGACCTTAAAAACAAAAGGTAAGCACATAACAATATACCATGAACCATGCTGCACACTAAATGGTTTCTATATCAACTAGCCATATGGAAAATAGACTAATTTCTACACTATTTTTAGCAATAAGTCAAACAATTCACTGAAATTGTGATATACACTTTGGAAATGACCGCCATTTGAAAACTGTAGAGAATGAACCCGATTCAAATACATTGCTAATCTTTGTTCCAAATTTTCAAGATCAGAAGAAGAAAAAAGGAGAGAAAAAAAAAGCACTGTAAATATTGTTCTTAACATGATGACAAATTAAAGTTGTAACCAGGAATATGGTACTGTGGAAGAGCTTTGAGGCCTCAGTAAAAGGTCCTATACAAATGTGCTCCTTTTTTTTTTGTTTTTTTTGTTTTTTGTTTTTTTTAACTTTAACAGTAAAATTCCAAATAAGATTTGGTTGTTCACTCTATCTCACTCACACATATGCCAAGAGCTCGTGAGTAGTGCTTTGTAAATTCCTCATGTCACTGGGTGCAGGACGTTTACCGCTCGCATCCTTTGGCATTAGAAGGTCAGGCTGGGCAGCAAAGGTTCCGTTAGGATTAAGCAAAATGAAGGGTTTGCTCTGAAATGAAGAGTAATTGATTATTTAAAAAATCTTTCAAGCATTAATAGAGAAAAACAATGAGTATAAGGAACTGTATAACTATCTAACGAAAAAAGCAAAATATGACCGCATATCTCTCTCTCTCAGTATCTATGTGACTTGTTATATCCCCCTTGCTGTTATATGGTTAGATTTTTTAAAACGACTTGTGGCATAAAACAACATTTTAACTCAATTAAAAGATTTGTAGACATTACAATCAAATTTTTACAAATTCTTGAAGAGGCAATTTCGAAAACAAATCCTATTACCCATTAAAGAAAATTATTATCTGAATACTAATAAAATTTAAAAAGATGTTTCCTATCAACAGTTGTCTCGTTACAGTCGGTAGTCATGTCATGATTTCATAAAGTTTAATTTTGGAGAAGATGATCATACCTTTGTATGAAAGGCTTGCTCAGAATCCCGTTTGTAGGAATTGCATTCATCTGCAATTGCTACTTGAGGATACAACCCACTACACAAGATGATTTTTATCAAATTGATATCTCTGAGAGTGAAACTACGACTCCTGTTTGATGTTTCCTGCACATAAAGATGGAGAAAAAAAAAAGTTGACTTGAAATCCTTTGAGACTGGTGATAAAATAAAATGTTGTATCTTGAATCAAGACTATTTTTGTGTTTTAAATTAAAAAATTAAATTCAATATGGACATTTATGTAGCGCTTATTCATGGTCATCACCATACTCTGAGCGTTTTACAATCCAATATGTAACACGTGACGAGACAACCGCCTGTTAGGAGTACTACAACATTTTGGTCAGAGACAAGGTTGTCTGATGAACAACCAAGCAGACCTGCAAGTATTACATCCATCTCCAATAAGATGAGATCAGTGTGGTAAAGTGCCTTACCCAAGGGCACGGTGTCAATGGCCGGAGGCTATACATGGGGGTCACCACTCAAGACAATAGCCATGATCGTGATTGCTTGATTCTCACTCGAATTTAGAGAGTTGTGTAAACCACTGAGCTATCCACAATGAATAGTATTTATTTCAAGGGAAAAAAGGGTTCTCTTTATTTCTAAAGTGTTAAAAATAAATTTTTCATGCAAAGAAAACATGGTACCCATATCTCTTCAACCGGATGTCAGATTTTCATATTGACTGAAAATAACAATGATGAAAATACTTTGTTACAGTAAAATGAATGCAGAAATGGCATTAACAGGATTCAGTTTTACAGTCTATCTGCATCATTTTATGAAACAATGATGTGCATCATTAATAATTCATACTTTTTATGATCAAATTAAAAAAAACATGTGAGTTAATTCATACTTCCAACACACATTAAACATGGTTATTTAAAATGTATGAAACTACACACCTGCAGCTTGTTCAAGTCATTGGAAAGACGAAACTCAAGATCCTTGATGTCATCTCCTTCTTTGTCTTTCTCATCATCTTCATCGCTGATTTTGAATTCCTTGATTCAGCACAATCAACAAAACAAGTCAGTAGCTGAATTAAATAGTTGAAGTTTGTCATAATCGTTTAGTTAAAAATGTTCCCTTTCTTCCATACAGATATTAGAACTTTGATTCAGGCAATAAGCTTTTTAAAAATATTGATGCAATGAAACAAAATCCTACAATTTGCTTATTCACTAGTTCATATTACGAAAAAGTGAAAACATATCTAGTAAAAAGAAAACACAAATTATTGTGCAAAGGAGAAAAGAGAGTTAGAAATAATATGAAGCAAGCTCATCTCTTGCTCTTCATAACTCACTTTGCTTTTGAAAAAAAAAATTAGTAAAAATTGCAAAACATTTGTACAGAAGCCCACAGTGTACGGAAGTGCTTTTATGTAAGAAATTTTAAAAAAATTGATTTTGAGAGCAGCAGAAAAATGATTTACAAAATCTTAAAATATCTACCTCATCCTCAAGCTTCAAGAACTTTTTGCCTTTTCTTTCTCTCATCTTTTCTTTTCTCAATTCTCTGAGTCTTTTACGCTCTCCGTGTTTAACCATTCTTTGTGCACTTGTCAAATATTGTTGCCTATCATCAACAGAGTCCAGTAAATGATGATCCTGGATGAGAGAAGAAAAAAAAACAATAAAATTTTTTAAAAATAATAAAGACTGTTTCAAATAACACATTGTTTTATTTTTAATATGTTTTATTACTATTATGCTGTAGTTGTGCTCATTGCAGCCGAGGTTGGCTTTTTTAGTGTTCATTGGATTTCTTTAATTTTACTAACAACTAATGAGGAATAAAACAGGGATTACAATAATGTACTTTGTCTAGAATGAGGTCCTGTTTGATCTAAGCTCATTGAATTTCAGGTCAACTGTATTCAATTTGACCATTTCATGCTGTATTCCTGGGACTTTTCTGAGGACAAAATAAAAAGCCTTGAATAATTTTTTTTCAAGAGGGTTTTGAGAGATGACCTCTCATGACGCTATCCTTGACAAATTGCTTGAAAACTGTACCTGTAGTAGTGACTTGAACTGTCTCTTCAGCTTTGTCATCTCATAGAATCGCTGCTCCTCTAAGCCTCTCCTCTTGGACCACCCCCTTGTGCTTTGGCCTTTACTCTTTACCTAGCATCAATCATTATAAAAACTTAGTGTTAATGCAATCATGAAAGATATTTCGTTTTTGTAATAAGCAATTGGATCTTTAGTAAATCCAAAAAGATAAAAAAAAAAATGTAAAAAAATTTTTTTTTTTTAAAGAATGAGGTATTCCTTCCTCTGTTTTACCCTTGAAAGTCAACAAAATGTCATTCAGAAAACATAATTTACAGATATTAAATTATCCCCCTTAATATTCATCTGTTTTTTTTTCAATGCGATGAAACAGTTTAAATTTACAATTCACCAGATGATGGATACATGCATTTCATCTTATATTACCTTATCTTACCTAACTTATCTGATCTTATCTAGCAGACATTTTAAATTGCTGACAGGATTTGAATATATGCATAATATTCTCACTACTGACCTCAATCCATTCATCAAAGGCATTGAGTAGAGTAAAAGGATCTCCATGATCAGATTCCAGGGTTTTGCGAGCAGTCTGCAAGCCAAAGATCAAAGTTGAGAAACACACGAATAACGACATTCAAATCCTCATGAATAATTACCCATAGATGGCATGGTTTCAACTAGATATACATCTACACCTCCATCCTCTTCTAACTTGAAAACAAACCAAAAAAAGTTTTACATCAGCAAAATAATAATTTTCAAATATTTGGTCCATACACATACAATACATTTTTCATCCCTTACTTTTTTTCCAGCACAACTAATGTAAAACATATGGATAATATGTTTTCATTGTCCATAAAACTTAAACATATTTTTCATCATGCTGTTTTAATTCAATCTTTTAGTCATCAGAAGACAATTCACAAAATAAATAAAATCAGGCAATACAAAAAATCAAAAAAAAAATCAAGAAAGGCTTAACACAGATATGCTTGTTTCAAGTTATAAAGCAAACGGAGTAAAGTAAGAGATTTAACCAAAAATAGTTAAATTACATTGGCCTCAGGGTCTGTGTATGCTCTGTTTGTAAATGGAGATTGGACACTCATGGCAGCTGTTATGGACAAAATTGGATCAATCATCTGTCAAGCAAAGAATGAAAAAAATAATTTCACAATCTTTTCAATTCTCAAGGGAAGCCTTAACTGGTTTGCAGTTTTTTCAAGTGACTATAGCCACTGGTAAACTAGCATAAAAATCAGTACATTTTCCACACTTAAAAGCTTTTGTCTGGGTTTTCTCACTCTGTCTCAAATAAATCGACAGATACATGTCTCGTCTTGAATAGTCATAGGTACTGAGTTTGTAAATTACATTGAATATGGATCCCATGATGAGCATCTTGCCAATGACGACATCCACTGGAAGCATGGACAGCATTTGGCCGATGGATGTCAGGCTTTCATCCGATGACAGGGCGCCTTGCTCTTTGAGGAAGATTATGGAGTTCTCAATGCTGGACATGCTTGGGGCTTCGATGAAAGGAAATCTGAATGGGGCAATTTGTAAAACATAATTAGGTATGCACAAAAATAGTTCATTGTACTGAGGGAACCAGTGATCATACAGATGTAATGAGAAAACTATGTGTTATTCACATTCATATGGAATTTGGAAGTTGAGATCAGAAATAATCGGTAAATCAATCAATCCATTTACTGTTGTGTTACTCGGCAACTCTTTGCTAGTTTTGAATAGCCTGAGGTGGGGTGGGGCAGGGGGGGGGGGGGGGGGGGT
>JBCIKM010239390.1:0-12282 GCA_039654465.1 Melibe viridis | reverse complement strand
ATATATAAAAATTGAAGAGGAAAAACAAAATGACAATGAATGCAACAATAAAAGCAACAACAAAAGAAAGCTTCTCTATTGCTTTATTATAAGTTTGTCATCTTTTCTCAAAGAACATGTATTAAGAGTTAGAAGATTATCAGCTATATTCATAACAAAAGTCGCAATTTTCAATTCACCCCATTAGGCCTGGAGTTTGAAATACAACAAAATAGATCAATTTTCAACTGAAAGTGAATAAACTAATAATTTCACAACAAGGATTTCACGAATAAACAATACACGGGAGAACACACCGGATGTAATGACGTAAGAGAGGTGTGACCTCAGAGTAATTAATACACATAGATGACGAGAGCTAGGAGAAGGCCAGGGGCTTGATAGTAATGAGCCCCACGGCATTCCTATTACCGCAGGACTGCACTGCAAGGCACCGTGTGTGAATGGACAGTAACCGAGAAGACCAGACAGAAACCTACATTGTGTGATAACTGTTACACCATGGGAAAGAGGCTCAGTCTCAACATTTTTGACTCAGCCTCAGGTCTCATTTTGCATCGCTCTGATTGGTTGAAAAAATAGTCATTCCCTTTCACAGTAGCAGTAATAGTAAATAATGACGATTTTATTGGTCAGAGTTTTTGAGGCTAAAAGGGGCAGTTATGTAAGTTTGATAGGGATGTAAATTAGACGAAAAGAAAGACTGATTAAAAAAAAATGAAAATTAGGGTAAACAGAAATTAACTAGAAGTGTTGATATTTCAAAAAAATGATGCCTACAATACTTAATTGAAGCTAAGAATCCAAAGAATATTGTGGTGGCTGAGCCTCAATAGCCTACACATAGCGTCGCCCGTGTCTGCACTGTCTCTTTCTCTTGTTGCACACATAAATTACTTTTTTTTTCTTTTCTTGGGATCTGCCCCTCACCTTTATATTTATTTAGGCAGCCATCCCTCCCCCTTTCCCTCTCTTTTATGATCTCTCCATCTCTCCGCTCTGCTGTCCCCTTTCTCACTCTCTTGATTTACTAAACCCATTTGTTAATCGACTCGTCCATCTTTGTAGAAGGAAGAAGACCACCGAAAAAAAATAAAATTGACTGATGAGAGTGAAGCGCGTTGAAGAAGAACTTCTAAACTAAAAAAATCGTGGGGATTTGAAGAGCTTTTCACCTTTCAATCAATAGTTCTGTTTGGCACCTTACAAATTCCTCTCGGATTTACAGCGTAGAGTTGAAATGATTAAAAAAAAAAAAATCACATGACTTGGTAAAAAGAGCTGTCTATAACGATTTTTAGGAGACGAGCATAGAAGTTTCGATTTCTTGTCCATGGAGCCTGTCCAGAAGCATGTTATATTATTGATGGAGCTGACTTTTTCAATAAATGAGGATGCAAAGACTTCATTATCTGTGTTTATTTCTGTCGGAGGTTGGCGAAGTGGACCTTTTAAATGAAGTTGACTTCGGTGGGTGGGTACAAGATAGTTGCTCTTCTAGCATTGAAACCTTTTTTAGTCAATGTATCATTTGTTTCTTCCGGTGACAAATAGTGGGTTTGACACAAAACAGGAATTATTTCCAGTTTAATTAGATCTGTTCTCTATATTGTGACTTCTCTGTGCAGCCTACAGTTTAATTATATACGAAGTACACTATCATTTTTTACTTTTGGAGCATTCGATCAGTTTTAACTTGTGTAGCATTCGATGGGAGACTAAGTTGGAAGAGGTAAATTCTTTTTTTTTTATATTCCAAGTCGCTTTTGGAAATCCATATATTTCGACGAATGGTTCATATTTTTCCTCTCTATAAAAATTCTTGAATTCTGAAGAGTTAGGATCTCTTCGTATCTTTTCAGGAATCTTAAGTTGCCAAATATAAAATATCCTACACATAAAATTATAAGGACAGGCTTCTAACTTCATGGTCAAATGATGTGAATAGTTGAGGAAGACCTTCTTAAGCTTTCTTGAGAAAACAGCTTTTAGTGAATTTTGTCCTACGTATTGTAGCTAAATATAACCGCACCACTTTTTAAAAATATAAGTGATAAAACGTCTGATTTAAGGGGGCCTACCCTCCACCTTCCTCCCTCGATAGTTGTTTGGAAGTGATGGGCTTCTCAAAATTGTTATTTCACCACAAACCTTGATATATACATGTCTTCAAAACGCTTTTTCATCAACTTTTAAAGCCCTTTCAGAAAATGAATGTACCACATGTCGATCGGAGGGCATTAGGACTGAAAAAATGAAAATTCTCAGGGGCAGTATGTAGGTGCATCAAATTACCTTTTAATGGTTTATGTCTCTTAGCAGCCGAAATACTCCCTGGAAAGGAATTTTTTTTTGTTTGTCTGGAAATAACTTATAAAAGTTCTCTCTTTTTCTTTTTAACCTCAATTTCACTGGTCATTCTGTTTCAAATTGAAGCTTGAAAAGATTCTTTCATTCGCCAGGTGCATCTTGTTGTTACCAAGCCAAGTATGAAAAATAAAATTCTCTTCTTCTGGATTTGACACTCTTGTGCCAAACTTAGAGGTGACTTAGCTGAATTGGCCTTTAGTGTCTCTATATCTCAATTAAAATAACAGGTTACACTGCTGACCCCTCTGTTATAAACACATAAATAATTGATTTTATCATCTGTTTTTAACTATTTTAAGCAAGGCTTCCCAACTGGTGGGTCATTACCCCCTTGGGGTCAAAGCAGGGCTGGAAATATCCCTCGGCACTGTAAATGCTGCTTTGCCCTTGCATTTTACTGTGATGCCCTGGATTTGTATGCCTTGGCTATGGTAATAATTGCCGTGTCCTCATTCTAAAATGCCCTTTTATTTAAAAAAAAGTAACATTTTTCAGTCTTCTTCACTAAACCTAGAAGACATTGCTAGAACCAAACAACTCGCCTAACTCCGCTGCATGGCAATGCTTCGAGATTGCTCATTAAGTGTGTAGTGTATGAGGCTGGGCTATGACGTGTAGTGATGACGCGCAGCCAATCAAATGGGTTAGAATACTGTTCGTCTACTCACACTTAGCTATGTCACATGAGACTCTCAACTGGTGCCTACTGGTTTTGCAGAGATAGATTCATGGTACCCTATCTAACCTTTTTCATATGATTTTCAGTGATTCTTTTAAGTGACACAACAATTGGGAACTCCTCTTAGTTTAATTCTAGATCTGTTCTAAAAAAAGTGAATGAATTTGCATGTTGCCAACATTTTTGCCTTGGTGCCCTTGGGAATTGCCTTGGTGTCCTCATATTTTAAAGCCTTTCCAAGGCAATTTTTGCCTGCCCTGCTGGATTGATAATGCCAGGCCTGTCATACCATATCCCTGGTAGACAACCAACATGTAACACATGATGAGAGAAACCACCTGTTCAGCGTATTACAATATTTCAGACAGAGACAAGGTTGTCGGATCTTCAACCAGGGGGACCTCCGAGCTTTGCATCAATCTCCAATAAGATAAGTTCACTGTAGTAAAGTACCTTCTCCAAGGGCACAGTGGAGCTGGGAAGTGACCCAACATGTCACCACACCAGACACTAACCACAATTGTGATTGCTTGACTCTCGCACTTAGAGAGTAAGTGTTTTATGTGATTATGATACATTCTCTTTCTAGATCCTGATTTTACGATTAGATTTCTTTTTAAAGGAGGTGATGATATCCTTTCTGAACGCTTGTTACCTCATCATGAGTCTTGAGAACTTTGCAGTGGGTATGTGGAACAAGGAATGAGATCATGTGGGAGTTTAGGCAGTGTGAAGCTTTTGATGTTGATGTATGTCAGAAGACTTGGTACTCAAATGTGGCACATCTTTAGAGCCAGGCAGATTTTGTATCAGCATTGAGGTTCAATCGGCACATCTTTAGAGCCAGGCAGATTTTGTATCAGCATTGAGGTTCAATCAACAACAATAATAATAATACAACAACTGGACAGACAGATACAGACTGATTTCTATCCCTATTACCCACCTCAGAACCGGACATATTTTACAAAGGGAGACATGTCTTAAAAGATCAATTTCATTTTATTTTTAGCTCCCCTTCCACCACATTTTCGTAATGTCTGCTGATGTGGTTACTGGGCCACGGCTGGATTGCATGGGAAGTTGTGTGTTTGGCCCAGTTTGTGTCTCAATCTGTTTCCTTCTACTGGCTCACACATGCAAAATATTAGACACATAATTTACAGTAAAATTATGAGCCACCTTGAGCGCCATGAACTATTATCCAATACCCAGCATGGTTTCAGGTAAAAAAAAGATCATGTGAAACTCAACTTGTAACAACCTGTAACGCTTTCAAACGAATGCAATTCTACTCGGTTTTATCAAGGCCTTTGATAAAGTGAGCCATCTTATACTGACACAAAAACTTTGGACGTACAGTATCAGGAATAAAGTATACGACTGGCTACTTGCCTTCTTGACAAAAAGAAAACAAATAGTTGTTTTGGAGGGCGCAACATCAGAAACAGCCCACGTACACTCTGGAATGCCCCAGGATACCGTGCTCGGCCCTCTCCTGTTCCTCATATAATATTATATCAATGACATGCCCGGCAGGATTTCAACTGGAACAACACTAATGCTTTTTGCCGATGATAGTCTTCTTTATAGAACAATTAAAGACGCCAAAGACGCGCAGACACTTCAAAGAGACCTTGGCAGTCTACAAAGCTTGGAAATTGAGAACACCATTGAATTCCACCCCCCAAAATGCCAAGTCCTCAAAATTATGAACAAAAAGAACATCATACCTTCGATTTATAGGATACACAAGATTACATTAGAAGAAGTCAGCACAGTAAAATACCTAGGTGTAATCATCAACAAAAAATTAACATGAAAAGACCACATGACAAACATATACAAAAAGGCAAATTCAAATTTAGGATTTCTTCAAAGAAACTTTTAAAACAGCAACCAGAAAGTAAAATTACAATGCTATTAAATATTTGTCAGATCAACATTAGAATACAGTAGCACAGTCTGGGACCCCCATTCAAAATCACTAATTGATGCATTCGAGAAGATGCAAAAACAGGCAATGAAATTTATAAATTGAAATGAACTGGATCTGAGTCCCTTCAAGAGAGGAGAAAAAATGATAAAATGAAAATGATGTATAAAGGTCTTTTGGAACAAGCAATCCTGTCTCTTGACAAATTAAAATATAAACTCACGGAATCAATCTAAACTCATGCTCCCCCATTCCAGGGGACTTTGGAATAGTATGGAACCACATGTTTTAAAATTCTGAATGTGACTGCATGAATGTGTGAACTGTCAAAGCTGAGGATTCCTTGAAAAAATGAAACTCCAGTTTTGCACATATCAAATCTGCCTACGTATTCTTTGTTTTTTTATTGAACACACTCCAATTGTGTGCAATGCATCACATTGCACTTCACAATACATGATGGGTTGGTAAAGAGGGCAACGGTGAATGATGTGATTGTTGGAGGAAATTTGTATGGTCTTGATAAAAAAAGCACCGCCTTTGTTTGTAATGGAATTTGTTTCATTAATGTATTCTGTTTGGCTTCTTTTTTTTTTTTTTTTCACTTTCATTGTGGTTGTGACTTCAGGAATAGAAAATTTTGAAAAAAAGTTCCTATGTATGCTCCATTGTTCATGTACATTTTTATTTAAAAAAATCATCAGGCAGAGATCTTAATATGTAAATCGCCTGGCAGAAATTTTAGCCATGCGCCATCCCTGTTTGTACTGTCAAATTGATGAAAGTATGAAGTTTTGGAGAGGAGATTCAGGCATATAGCTGTTACTTTGCAGAATGAAAGAAAAAAAATTTCAGATGGAATGTAAATTTGTTATAATTCTGCTCATCATCAGAATCAAGTTGAAAGACAGTTTCCAGAAGCATGGCAGATAATAGTGATAGTGATGACTTCCGAGCATCTGGTAAGTTGTGGTGAATATTTTGTGAAAAAAAAAGTATTCAGTTGCCTATTTTTATGCAATTTTCTTCTTACTGGAAAATTGAGCCAATCCAAATGACTGGTTAGTACAAATTAGAAAACAAAAGACTGAAAACTGTCATTCCTTTTAATAGCAAAATAGTTAGGACAGCCACCTTTCCTCTTTGCCTGAATATTATTGTTGCTAAAAGAAGGAACAATTGACGGCTGATGAAATTAATTTTTAGCTCTATTATTTACGTACATGTTATTTTCTGAAGACCATTTTCAAAGTGATGCTTTCAATGTCTTTATTCATATTTGTAACAGGTGATTTTAGACCAAAGCGAATGCAGGATATAGACCCCGACTACTTTGCCAGCTCAGATGATCCGGAACTTGAATTTGATGAGGATGGTACAGAACTCTCAGCCTCCAAAGAAGGTAAAATGACAACTTCAAGGATTTGTGAACGAATAGAAATCAAATATTTTGTAATATCATTTTTATATCTGGTCTCATCAGCAGCTTTTACGTTTTTATTTACACATTTTTAAGGTGAAATAAAGTAGCAAGTCTTTTTGTTACTTGAGGACATTGGGCTGGTAGTAGAACCAGTTCTTTAGAGTGCCATATTAATATTATGAACTAAATATATATAACTTGATTTTTCGATTCAGTGATTTTTAAAGAATTGTCATATAGGTGCTTTAAAAATATCTACATACATAATATTAGCATTATTTTTCTCCCAGTTTATGCTGCCAGTTTGTCTGTAATGTGTGTGGTAATTTTCCCCTCCATTTAATATTCCCATTTTCAATGTATCCCTTCCAATGCTACCCTTTCAGCGGAGTTAGAGGCAGAATTAGATGAAGGTAAAATTACTCACCCTAAGTTTTTCAGCATCATGGGTTGTCGGTTGTAGCTTTTCATATTTATTGTTTTTTTTCACTTTTTTATTTTTTTCATTACCTACTCAGTTCTCTGTTATCAACATAAGAAAAATTTGTTTAAGTTATAGTATTACCCTATCATTTATTATTCTTACTTTCTGACTAAACCCAACAATTGACCTATAATTAATTGTTATACCAATTAATATTTCTCCGCCACTTAAAAATAATAATTATTGATTTGTTTGAAAAGAGTTAGAGTCAGGTATCAAACGTTTGGGGTAATCATGGGATAAAACCTTTTAGGATGACCACTTAAACAGAATCATTAATAAGTTGATTTGCACCTTATTGATTGGATTAGCACAGTAATATCAAGCAAAACGTATGAAGTTTGGGTGACAGGAAGATTGTGTATTATGATGAAATGTAGTCATAATTAAACTATCTGGTGCATCCATTGTATTCTTCTTTCACAAATGTACAATGATTATTTATGATGCCATGATAGTCAATGATAGTAGTGTGTGACAAACCTGATGAACGAACAACTCCTGTCGAATTAGCATCACAATCATAGGATCATTCATTATTACCATTAATTTGAGAGGGAAAACATTTTGGTAGCATGTAATCCTTGTGCTCTGCGCATGGCTTGTTTTAGGCCGAAAGCAGAAGATGACTGACTATCCCAGGGATTATGATTAGGTCTGTGCACTCAGGTCAAGTTGAGTTCTTTTTCAAAGGCCGGAAGTGAAATGATAAGGAATATCATTGAAAAAATAAGGGAAAATCGAATGCATTTTACTAAAAGGAGTCCAGCCATTGTAATGTGTTGAAGTCAAGAGTGCAAATCTAATCCAGTTTATTAATAATTATAATTTTTCTTTTACTTGTCGAGGTAAATTCATATTAGTTAGGTTTTAAGAGATGAAGAATGAAGAATTAACATTTTTAAGTTTATATGTCAGGTAAACAAGATGGGCTCAATACAGTCATGTCGCTAACATTAAACTTGTGTGTACAATCAACATATGTTTTGATCAACACATGGATGCCTATATGCATAGACACATTAAAATAAATACAAAAGCCTCCCCTTAAAGTTACAAACATCCAGGGAAAAAACAGGCTGCTCTTTAAGGTTCTGTTCTCAAGTGTGCATTAGTTTGTCACTTGAATCTTGATTGAGTTTAGCATTTATTATATTTAAACTGTTCATCATTTCCTTCAAGTTTATTGTATAAGTTTGTTTTTATTAAGCTGAAATATTCCCTTCTTTGTTGTTAGCAGGTTTTGTTAGTCTATTTTGTTTTCTGGGTTGTTTTTTTTTCTTGTTTTTTTTCAAAATCTTACATGGTACTTTCATCATCTTTCCATGGTATTCTAGATGAAGCGTTAACAGGTTGTTATGAAATTTGAACAAACAAAATCTAACAACCACTTTTCTGAATCATCTTTACTACTGTTCTTATTATAATTTTTAACAAATTGCTTTAAACTTTCTGAGGAGAGTTGGGGTCGGAGGGCAAAATGGACTTTTTCTCCCTTTTTCAACAAAAGCTTAGAAATGTTGGTGTTGTTTTTAAATTTTTTATTCTATCAAATTTTTATCCATTTCATTTCATTCCTATTTTTTTGCATGTTTTTATAGATATCATTTATTGTAGACTGGAAAATTTTAAGCAAACCGAGTATAGAGGTAAACTATTGCTCCACTTCTACTTTTCTGCCAAGGGTTTTAGTTGCAGTATATATAGCCGAAGAAAGACACAATATCATATCAGTAATTCACGGTGAAAAGGTGATATATAAACTCCCTGTCCTGTTTAGGGAAAAAAACAGACAGGGGTTAAATATGATATGGTCTTTTTTTTTTTTTTTTTTTCATATAATGGGAAAATACTTGGTGCTATGTGCTAGATAAGATGCATGCTTGGGATACATGTTTTTGTATTTTTATCAGGCATGTTTAATACTGGATATGATAAACACCTGTCAAGTAGTTGTATTTTGTCAACAAAAAGGATTTAATTTCATTTCATGCAGGAAATTGTCTTCCCATATTAAATGAGTTTAGAGCACTGTACTGTCTACTTCCAAAGCTTTTGCCCAGTGCACAGCTTAACCAAAGAAAAAGATATTTTAATTTATGTGTAATGTGCAATAGTATGTCTGTCAATGGCGGTTTGTTTCAAAGCTTCTTACCAGTCCTTTTCTCTCCATAATTTGTTGTTGTTGTTGTTGGGGGGGAGGGGGGGGGGTTAAAAGCTGGACATTTCTGAGAGATATGGCTAGCCATGGATAATACTCACACACAAAAAAAACATTATTTAATGAATCAAATAATATCTTGTTGATACCTTTCACCTATACTGTAATTGCGGATTTTCTTAGAATCATAAAAAGCTGTCTTTTTCTGAGAATTTGATTTTAATATTTTCTTTATCTGCAATTATCATACTAATCCTTAATTGACTTTGAACTAGTATGAATTTGTTGTACAATTGCATGACAGTAGTTTTGTTGGAAATGGCCAGTATTTATTTATCCTTTTCCGCCTCTCCATCTATTGGAAGGGGTTTCTGTATACACAAGAAGTATTTGCTGATTTCCTGTCTTTCTTCTTCTTTTATGGAATGATACTTACCTTGTTGGGTTAAAAGAAAGGCTTTAGGTGGTCTTGTGGTTATACTCTCTCCTTCTTATCCTACTGTTGTTTTAAATCTTTGCATGATTGTCAGATATAAATATGCTTGTAATTCTGCGATATGTCCATGAAGGTTCAGCATGCATTTTTGTGGGTTTTTTTTTCTCTTTTTTTTTTTTTAACTTATTATTTCATGAACGCTTGGGTTCAAATAGGTGATAGATTTCATGTGTTTTATTATTGTTATTGTTGGTGTTGGTGTAATTTTTCTGTTTGATTTATTTTAGAAAAATATCATTTTGGAAGAACTGAAACAGGAGAGTTTACTTAGGATTCTTACCATAATAAAAAGCTTGATTTCACTTTTTATATATTAATGAGGTTTCAGTTGCCATTTAATTTTGTTTCTATGCATGACCATTTGTCTCGAATGTTTTACTGATCCTAATACTTGCTTTTACTTAAGCATTCTTAGTATATTCTGTCATGTGTCCTGTTCCGGACTGGGTCACTACTGATTTACTCTATGACATGATCATGAATGTTCATAGAGTACTCTTTGTTAAGACTTAAAACCATTTGAGATGACTCATTTCACTGAGTTTCATTAGAGTCTTAATAGAGTTGTTTTGTCTTGGCTGCGTTTGCCATCCAAAAGTAATGTTGACCTTTTGTTTCATCTTGAACAGGCCTGTAAATTTGTTGTAAAATTTTAGCCAGTAATTATAATATCTTAAAAATGTTTCATTTCAATTTCTGTTTTTGGTACCACTATTACATATCCACTAGCAAAATTACCGAACCTGATAACGCTAATTAAGCTTACCTACCAAAAGTATTTATTGTAAATTAACAGAACTGTCTTTATTCCTTTTATGTATCCAAGCTACCGAAACTATTGTTCAATCTATCATTTGATTGGATTCTGTTTGTCCTGTACTTTTCAGTAGCCTCATGATTTGTGCGAGTGCGTATACACAGGAAAAAATAAAGACACACACAATGAAAAACTGCACCCTGTTCCTCATGGTGAACTGTAGTCTTAAACGTTCCTCTAATGGGATATGTAAAAATTCAACCTTGAGTTATGAGATTAAAGTGGAACAAATGACATTGACATTGAAAATCAAATAGCCTATGACACATAAAAAAATCAACTTTAGTATATCTGCCAACTTTCGCTTCTCAGTATTCATCAACGACTTTCTGGGATGATTTTTTGAAAGTTGAAAAGTTGTTGTCTTATATATGTAGATAATTCAAAGATGCAGCAAGATTAGAATGGATTCACACAACTGAGGCAATTTGATACGATGTATTCTGGATTCTATGTAGAAATACATTGTACACCCCATCCCCAATTCAACCCATTCGATAAATGCTATCATGACAATGTTTGCTAAATATTGTAAACCAGTCATAGCGTATTCATTCCAGTTGCTTCACTTTGTCATCATTTAACATGATGTGATTTTTAAAAACAATATCATTTCTTATGGGGCCGAGGTGCCAACTTATATTGGAAAGAGACTATAAAGAGGACAATGTATCTCTTAAGAGTACAGTAAATATGCAGTAAGAAATTGATTTTGTTGCATAATAAATAATGAAATTTTTACACTTGAAACTTCTACTCAATTCTAATTAAGGACTGTGTTAGATGTAGGGGCTGTTCAAGTTGTCATTGGAGAATGAACACATCCTTAAAGAACTAACCCTAAGAAAAATTATCTGTGGTGAGATTTCCATCTGTTCAATGGACAGGGCTTGATAATTTCAAATGCACATTTTGCATAGAATTGATAACTTTATAGAAAATTCACTCACACTGTAGGTTTCATACAAGGAATTTATTTACATATTGATTTGCACACTAGTTTTTCTAGTATCGAACACACCTATGACTGACATAATGTCTTTTTTAAGACTGTATGATATAATATAGCTCTTGGTCTCTTTTCACGTTTAAAGCATTGACAGCTTGTGCCTTTCAATTGAGCTGGGGCTAGAAGGCATTTTGCATTATGATAATATGGTGGTGCACTGTGCCATTATGCATTCTGACAAAGCAAACCAATTTTAGAATGAAAAGTGTAACGTAAGCTCTACTTTGAGACAAAAGGCTGCCTGTAGTCAAATGCAATTACCTTCCTGAAACTGAAATTAGCTTTCCGTCATTACATTACACAGCAGGGTTAGTAAAACTAAATGATCAGCAATGGAAACATCTGTATAGTTATCAGATAGTAACAGTATAATTTTGATATAAAGTTTCATATAATATATCAGCCTACTCATACCATTGATTGGGTCACAGTCAGTAACAGGCTGCTTTGAAAGCTGCTGACAAGAACGAGCAGACTGTATTGCAGTACTTAAATACAACTCGAACGTGTTTTATGAAGGAATCAAATTATATTTATATATAAAGCGACTTTTATCTTATATTCGTTTTTAATTCCCACATATAAAGTTACTGTTTGTTTGTAGAGTACTGAAAAACATTAAAAAAAAGAAACAGAATAAGCAGTGTTCAGTTTTCTTTAAACAAAATGGGTGTTGCTTATACCAGTAAGTATAAAAATGAATCCTCATACCTCAATAAGATGATCCATGAATAATTTAATTTTGAAACTGCAAAGAAATTTCTAATTTTTCACCTTTTTCCAAAAGATTTAACCCCTTTGGCTCTTTCTATTGGCATCTTGCTGTATTTATTTCTTCTCTCTCTCTCTCTCTCTCTCTCTCTCTCTCTCTCTCTCTCTCTCTCTCTCTCTCTCTCTCTCTCTCTCT
>JBCIKM010239279.1:0-12282 GCA_039654465.1 Melibe viridis | reverse complement strand
TAGTTAAAAGAGGGAACAGATCAAACCACAAACAACAGAGAGATGATTTACACTAAAAAATAAATATCATCTCTCAACATATCGCCACCACAGAGAGATGATTTATAATGACAAAAAATTTCATCTCTTGTTACAAAAATAAGCAATGGCCATCACAAATAACAGTATTTTGGTCCAGGAAGACCCAGGGTCTTAAGACCCCCTTTGTGTACTAAAGTACTCAATACGTCTATCTTGTGACCCTGGAGTTATGTATCAAAAGACATGAAATAAGGGATGACCACTGTAACCGAAACAAGACAACAAAAACTGGACTCAGGACAGAAAAGAGTAGGGGAAAAAGTAAGACAAAAAGCTTCAGTATAAAAGAAAACAAACAGAAGTAGAAGAGGTACCAGGGACGCCTCCAACCTCAATTCCCCAATGGACAGACCACAGAGATGATGAGTTGGTGATGGCCCATAAATTAAAGACATTCAACCAAAATTGCTAGAGGAAGGCTGAGAACTTACAGAGACTTCAAGGCTGACATAAGATTGCAGGCCAGGCACAGATGTCTATAAGAAGAATGATGAAGAAGAAATTTTCCCTGAAAGATCCCCTTGCCCATAATCTCTGATCCCTTCTCCAAGGTAAACACCATTCATTACAATATAAAAGTGAACCCAAAAGAACGGAATGGCAACAAATTTATACAAGCTTGGAAGTTAATCCCCTTCCACTTTAATTGTCTGTTTGTTTGTTTGTTTATTGGAGGTTTTAGGGCCCCACGACACACGAGGGGCATAGAGGAGCCCAGAGGAAGGAGAAATTGTTGCAGAGAGTTTGTATGCTTAAGAGCTTAGAGTGCAGTGCTTTGCACAACCACTTCAAACCGCACAGCTTGTGTGTCTGTCTGGTTTGTATTTGACAACAAAAAACAGCTGTAGTGACTTCTTACTCACCTTTGGAAATATGTACAAATGCACACCCTTCCAACTTTTGAGAAAATGGATGCTCCAATCCAGAATACCGTATCTCCATGAGGAAATAGTTTGCTAGATTTAAGCAAGATTCAAGCAAGACAGCATGGACACTTTTATCCTGAGGCAATCTTGAAGGCAGATTGGACATATCCTCAGGGGACCCTGACACCCTCTTAGGGCCAGGATGGGAACACCTGGAGTGACACAGCTGACCATGAATAAGCAACCATCAACATGAACGGCCCGGTGTAGAAGCTTCCTTAGAACACCTGTTTTTACCTGTCCATTTGGTGCCCAGAGGGCACATGAGGTCTCCTTTCAAAGTCTCCTTTTGCTCTATTTATGGTAGTTTTCTTAGCATGACCGCCCCATGTTATTCCTCCTTGTAATTTTTTCTCAACTATGGCATATGGATTAAGGTCTTCATTCCTTAGAACACAAAGATAGAAAAGTCCTTTTTGTCCTGATGTAAATTCCAATCCATGCTGAGCTGCAGAATTAGAAAGCAATGCTTGGCCAGATAAGCAATGGTGAGGTTTGTTGAAGTTATTTATCTTCTGTCATCTGCAGTCACTCAACACTTTCAAAGAAAGCTCTAGGATGTCCACATCATCAACAGCCAGCCTTAAGATGAGATCTTTGTGATGACTCTGTGGGTGAGTCCTCTGCATAAAGACAAGAAAATATTCTTAAGATAGAGTGATTTGTTTCTTTGTTTATTGGTGGTTTTAGGCTGCCATGACATACAAGGATCATAGAAGGGCCCAGGGAAAAGTAAGTCGATATAAATAGTTGAAAAAAAGAACAGGTCAAACCATTAACAACAGCGGAGAGATGATTTACACTAAAAAATAAATATCATCTCTCAAAACACAACTAGATGCAACAGAGAGATGATTTACAAAGACAAAAAATATAAAATCGCCAAACAAAATTAAACAATAATCACAATAAAAGAGTGCAGCAGGCTTGTAATAACAAAAAACGTGACAAACAATCACATGAATGGAGAAAAGAGTGCTTAGTAAAGGGAAGAGGAAGTGCCTAGTGAAGACAAAATGACAGAGAATACCAAGCACAGAAAGAGGAATAATAGAAAATGACTGAATATTCTATTCATATTTACTGTGAACCTACAATTACTCTCTGTTGTTTTCATGCCAAACATGTTAAATTTCCACTAAAGACTGATAACTTTTCATGTATGTACTTAATGTGACATTTTTAGAGATAGGTTATTTTGTTGGCTTTTTTTTTTTTTAAATTAAATAATGGTCTGAAATCCCTGGAATAAGAATACCACTGCTCATAAAAACATTGTATAGGACATCAAGTTGTCAGGTTTTGATTGAGAAATGGAATGGTATGAAAAGTTAACTCACAAACTCTTGAAGAATCTCCACTATAATGGGTAGAAAAAAATGGATACTCACTTTTGGACATTGTTGTATAAAAAAAACAGGATATCATTTGTTCAAAATCCGGCTGAAGTTTTAAAGTCAATCTCATTTACTCATGCAGTAGGAAAAGATAGTCTTCCCTTACATATATCATATTAGCCTAACTTTCTTTCTTTCTTTATCTTTACCTTTAGTACCTTTCGGTGTAAGGTTTAATTGCTATGCACAAACTTTCGCCACTGATCCCTATCTAGACTCTTTCTTTCTTTCTTTCTTTTTGCATCTACAAGTTTACAACCTTATTAGCCTAACTATGGATATAAAATAGAGGCCAGATATATTGCAATAGTCAGACATTCTAAAATCATTTTTTCAAACTCACCACAGCTTTTTCATGACGTTTGGCTTCCCACAGAGCATCTTGTATCAACCTTTTAGCCATTTGTCTACCGCAAGCCTCATTCTCTTCATTGATAATATTTCCCAGGAAGAGATTTTTCCAAGAAGTTCTGAGGGGAAATAAAAGCCTAATGTGAGTAAGCTGCACAGAAAATATACATATAATAACATAACTGTCCAGGCAAAATCTATGAGGGGAATATGGTCAAAGGAACCAAAACAAATCCTTAATCCTCATGCTTTAGAACAGGGCCATTACGACTAAAATAATGAATGTAAATTATATGCACTGAGCAATACTGACCACACTAAATATGAACAGCTAACCCAATACTTATTGCACACTATTTAGAAAGTTCTAATAGCTTGGATTGTTTAACAGCGGGAAACTTTTTAGTTGCATTGGTAAAAAAACAAAACAAACAAACAAAAAAAAACCATAGCAAAATATTAGCTGAGATATGATATATATTTGACCATTGATATCAACATGGCACAGACACCATACCAATGCTGCTATACTCGACTTCATATTGCTATTTTTTTATGTAGGAACTTTGCTGAAACTTACAGGTGTTCCCAGGGCAGAGCAAGAATTTTCAGGGCTGTCATCAGAGACCATGAGGGACCTTCCATTGTGCAGACAAGACCCCTGAACAGTGGAGGTAAGGAAGAAAAAATGAAGGACTGAACAGCTTCTAGTGATTGGTTGAGCTCCTGCAACATTTAAAGACACGAATTGCCTAAAAGCTCTTTAACATGACAGGGTATTTTTTTAAATATTGTTATGAAATGTTGAAATGGATTAAGAAATGAGCAGCTCTAAAATTCACAAACTAGTACTCAATTCAGACAGAGTCTATTAATTTACACCATAGCCTTCTCACAAACAAATTATGGTTTTCTCATGTTTATCTATAGATGGGATTTAAGCAACCATTCTTAAAGAATAACCTTTGAACTGAAATGTTTAATACAGGTTTTCAAATTTTCAAAAAAGTTTTTCAAAAGGAATGTATTTTACAATGTTTTAAATTTTGAAAAAAAAAAAAAAAAACAAACCCAAAAACAAATAGCAACAAATACTGAATGAAACCCCTTCTTTCTCAACTTTACTCTCAGTAAGAGTCTTACATCAAGACTAGAAAAGATCAAATGAGGTGATTTTGGCATGAAAAAGTGGCAGATGTAAGAGTAAACTCCAATCAAATACAACATACTTGTCAAGTTCACATTCCTGCAAAAGAGACATTTTCCTGTCCCAGTGCTCCAGTTGAGGAAAACAAATTCTCACATCATCTGACAGGAGGGAGAGATATATAAAAACCAAAAAAACCCAACAATCAATTTTACATGAAAGATTCCACTTATCCTGCAGTTATGTGCATAAAATTCATCATACAGTAGAGCAATCAGAGGAATAGCAGCATGGGCCAATTTTGATTTGTTCTAACCATCAGAAATTCTCAATGTTTGTATCAGTCTGGCTTTTTAAAAAGGAATAAAATCTGGCCTTCCATATTTCTATTCTTTCGATCCATCAGTTCTTTTCCAAGAAAATTTCTTCAAAAAGTGCTCTATTGTCGTACTATATTTTATCATTGAGGGATTTTTGTTTCAATCCCGCTCATTTTTTAAATTTTTTTTTTTTGTGGGAGCCCTCAAACTTTAAATTTGCTCTCCTGTAAAATGTGAAAAATAGATGCCACTGGTTTTTTCCATTGTACCCTTCAAATATGATTAAAAGTGAATATTTTGATCTTGAAATGAGCAACTTGCATGGTTACAATGAAACAATGACCCTGCCTGATCCTGCTGCAGAACGATGTCAGTTTTCAAAACCTCTAGGCAGGACATTAGTTAATAATGTGAGATACTAGATACTTACAGAATTCAACTATCAAATGACATTAAAGTTTTCTTTGATTACCTCTTGAAAAAGTGTATCCATTGTGGATATTGTGAGGCAGTGTAAAACCGTAGTTGAGGAGAAGTTTTGAGTTGTCATGGGGCCCGTATGAGATAAACACCTGGTCATACTTGTTGTATGCATTTTTTGTGATAATCTCATAACAATTGGAACCCCTGTTCAAACCAGCCTTGATCTAGTAATGGAAATAAAGCCAAAAAAAGATATGAACAAAGGGTTTAGAGCAAATTACTATCAGTGCAAACAACAGAAAAAAAAATGTTGTAATGATGGGTGTTTTTTTTGTTTATTGTTTTTTTTTTAGGTTTTAGGGCCCCACGACACACAAGGGTCATAGAGGAGCCCAGAGGAAAGCAAGATGATAGAATTAGTTCATAGAGGGAACTGAGCAAACCACAAACAGTTGGGAGATGATTTACATTAAAAAATAAATATCATCTCTCAAAACACATATTGACACCACCAAGAGATGATTCACAATGACAACAAATTTCAACTCTCCATACAAGAATAAGCAATGGCCATCACTCATGACAGCATGATGTTTCAGGAAGACTAAGGATCTTAAGACCCCTTCGTATGTTTAACTTGTGACCCTGTGGTTTTGTACAAAAAGAAAGAAAGAAGGGAGGACCACTGAGTCGGAAACAAACCCCCCCCCCCCCCCCCCCAAAAAAAAAACAGACATCACAGAAAGGGGAAAAAGTAAGACGGTAGCTTCAGTGTAAAGGATAAGAAACAGAAATAGAAGTGCCCACCAAGGACACCCACCAACCACCTGCAATTAAAGGCGGTACACTAATAATAATGATGACATTACTTCAGCTCTGCATCACGGGAAGAGTATTTCGTTTTACTGAGAAAGAACTCCCAGAATAAGAGTGCCCAAGAAATTCAATTCATGGCTCTCTATGTCTTTCCACAAAATTGTTTCAGTTTAATAAATCCAGACAATCTGGAGGACAGAGACCTGGAAAAAATCAAAATCCTGAATCCAACACCTGGATAAGACACAATAATAATGTGGAAATCAACAGTTCAGAGCAAGCCTTCATCTGGACTTTGACAATTTTGTTCATCATCATCATTATCATCATCATTTAAAAACGCCACAGTTAACATTCCAATGTTAAAAAAAAACTGTTTTTATTCTTTGATTTTGATTAATAAAGGCACACTAAAACTTGTAAAAATTGTCTCTTTTATTTTAAGCTGCTCCCTTTAAACATATACGAATGAGGACAATATAATTTCGAATAAGTTTGAGTACACTGTACCACTCATTTGGTACAGCGTTTGATTTCACACCAAAGGGCGAGGTTCAAACCCTGTCTAGGACTATTGTGAGGTACTATGAAAAACATGGTTAACTCCTGCTGGCATTGAGCTGAGGCCAACTGAGTAATCCTATACCCTTTGTAACATGCCTTGATGTACGACACTGAAATTTCTTCTTTTTTTTTGTGCACACTGTTTCACTTTTAGTTGGCTAAGAGAGGCAAAGGTATGGTAAGAACTTATGCACTAACTTTTCTATAATACCTCTTGTACGCCTGAGAGATTTCTTAAACAAAATAAAAATTTGTAAATAAAAGTCCTTGGGAATAATAAAATAAAAAAAGGCATTACAGATTTAAATATCAACAAAACATAAATCAATTCATTTCTCTGAAAGGAACAACTCCAACTGCAGTAGAAAAACTAAACTCCATTCACCTGCACATCGTCTCTGTGGTTGAGCATATCCAAGAATGGAGCCAGGGCCACATTGCTCTCTGCAGCCTTAAGATTCAGTGAAGGATGAGGTTGGGTTTCCAGATACACAGATCTTGTATCAATAGTTGACCACGCCCACTGCAGAATGTGTCTGTCCACAATGCTACTTACAGAGGGAAAAGTGTCTCTAATGAAAGACAGCATCTCTTGGCAGGCTTCACTAAACCTGTAGAATAGTGACGGGGAGCAGAATTCAAATCTTAGTACTGATAACTTATTTTCAAACACCATAATAAAAAATACGTCCAATAATACACCAGCATAAATGTCAATGAGATAGATTCTAGAAGGTAAAATAATGAGGGGGAAGCAAAACAAGGTGGAGAACTTTGAACAAGGAGATGGCATAGAGGGGCTTGTCCTGGAAGAGAATTGAAATGAAAGCAGAGAATGGACAGCTGTGAAGAAACTTTGCATTGCTGCCCTTACATCACTAGGTGTACAGGATTGTGAGAAGAATAACAGAGACCATCTGTCTACAACAAACAATTCTGATATCATCAGGCTGTGTCTTTTACTTCACTATTGTTATCATTTTTACTGACCAAGCACTATCCTATACTATGACTACTATTCATACTCTTATACTAACTCCAACTACAGTTTCTTTAGTATCGCTCTAGGTACAGAGATACTAAACTCTAAATCAAGTAAACTGTTGAAAAGAAGAAGAAAAAAAAATTGTTATCAAAGATAACTAAACCCAAAAAAAATAAAATAAATACTCATACCCTTCCACTTAAACAAGTACCAGTTCAACAGAACTGAACTTTCAGGGGGGAAGGGAAACTATAGTGGTAATTGCATTAATGTACATAACACACATTGCTTTTCAAATAATTTTTAACCTAACATATTAATTCTGTTAATTCTGTTTTTTTTTACACAAACCTAGCTCTTGAAGTCTCCGCCAATTGTTTAGTCTTGCCTTTCAGCAAATTGACTTCAGCAGAGGAGAAATACAAGGGTGTGCTGTACTGTCCTGGCAGAGTCTGAATGTAAGCAGACCACGAAGAGGAATCCCCTTTGAGCTTTTCCATGGCAAGAAATAGTGTTAAAACTTGCTGAGGAGTGAATGCTGACTCATACCTGTATGACAAAACAAAACAAAACAAAAAAAAGAAATAAAACTGAAATTCAAACCAGATATTTTCCAAAACAATTTTAATGTTTGAAAAGAAAAAAGGAATGCCAGGAATTTAACTCAACTGGATTGATTTAAAAGGGTACATGGCAAACAGTTTGAAATCTATCTTTAGAGGCTCCTTGTGACATGTAACTTGTTCCCTCTCCCCTTAATATGATCATTCAAACAGGTAAAGCTGATTTGTCTTCTCAGCTTACAAGCCTGCCATGAAGCATATACTGAATTCCAGAGCCATTCTCTGTTCAGCCAGACCACAAATGCCTGCTGTCCTTCCATTGCAAGAAAAGGGATTTGTTTTCAATGACTTATTATTACTTAAGAAATGTAACCAGCATCAAGGGAAGACACTCCATCTCCATATAGCCTGATCCTTAAAAGCTTTAGACCTACTATGCAGATTGGTAGACCCAAGTAGTGGGAGGCTTACTTCATCAGTCTGACACCGATGTCATGCTTGAAGACTGTGCCGACTGTGATGAGGATGTGATGAGGTATGGAGACAATGCAATCCCCAGACTTGAAACTCTTCATGGCTCTCATCCCTCGTCCTGTGTCTGAGAGAGGAGAAAAAATTCAAAAAGTGAAAAAATTTGCCAAATTTGGTATTAAAATTCGTATGATAACTCACAAAATATTATTCAAGACTTATTGCAATTAGCCCCATTTAACTTATTTATAAATCTTGCAGAAATATGACAAGTTGAGACAATTTTTTCACCTCTCATGTAAAAATTGGAAAAGCCAAAAATGGAAAATGGTCACTCTTATCCAGAAAAAATAATCCTAAAGAGTAACTTGACTCTGTGCCATAGCCTTTACTTATGATGTATGGTGAGAGAAGAAAACATCTTAACAAAAGAAAATCATTAATGTTGCTTTTTGTTTTTCAAATTAAACTTTTTAAAGTTATAAGGGCATTTTTTTCACAACAAAGCATTGGGTCAACATTAGAATTATCAAGGGTTCCTTGACGGTTGAAAGTTTAAAGTGGCTTTACTTAGGTTAAGAAAACTCTACCTGGGAAATTACAAGGTTGCAACCTGTGAAATTCTACATGTCTTGTCTTGGTTGTCCTTTTCAACCATTTCTGCAATCCTACAAAAGCAACATCATGTGATTGCGGTGATATCTTTTCATCATCTGTGGAAAAACCAAAGCAACGAGTAAGGAGAGTGCTATTCACAATCTGTGAACATTCAGTGCTAATTGCAACATGGCATAGCAGTATTCGCAAATTGGACCATAGGCAACCATTGACAAACAGAAAAAATTCCTTATAACATCACTGTCTGGACCAGATAGACAATCATTGCTTATTTTTACAATCATTGTACAATAACTGTCTAGAAGTTGAAGAACAAGCATTTTAATCTATCTCCTTGACTACATCTGCACCTAAAACTTTTCTAATGAAATGTCACCATTCCTTTGCTACCAAACTATTTTTGCCTACCAAACAACCAATTGCAACTGATGCGACCTCTAACACTTTTCGGGTCTCTCATGGGTCAATCCTATCAACCGTTTGTGAATAACGCTGAGACACACTGAAAAACATTTGTGAATTGTCATTTCAAACAAGTGTAATCTATTTGGGAGCGATACTGTATTTCCATGCAACTTTTCACATTTAACAAACAGCTTTGTTTTGTCTTGAGTAATAAATAAATTTAGTTATCAGAAAATGGGATTTGATTCTCAGTTTGGGGAATGAATAATTTTATGAGGAGGCTTAAAAGAGATTTGCTGTTCTTGTTGCTTGGTTAAGTGGCATACAAGTATGGGAGTCTTTCCATATTCTAATTCGCATTCTCTTTGCGAGAAGAAGAGGAAGGGAGATGCTATAGGTTAAACAAGAAGAAAAGATCTCAAGAAACCCAGGAGAGAACCAATGTTCCACAACAATATATCACAGTAACAACTCCTAGGTTCCACCACATGATATCTGAACCTGCAATTCTTCTGTTCTTTCGCCGTCTCCTTCCACATCGTCCAAGAGGTCTCATTTCTTTTTCGCATGCTATTATTTTCTTTTTATGCAGCAAGCAGCTGTACCATTTAATCATGTAACTCTCTAGACATGAACTTTGCTTAGCTAAACTATCGTTCTCTTCTGGATACTCGTTGTTTGGCTCAAGACTCGATGAAGGTACACAAGGGAAGCTATTCTTATAATAAATCACAAATGTGTACTGCTATAAATTTATTCGTCACACTGCGTTTTGTCTCAGTAACTTTTACGTCCACAATAATGCTTTTGGTTTGAAACTTTATCTGTGTATCTTATGCAACGAAGGGTGTTGTGTGTAAGCACCTTTACAATGATGTTCTACATGTTGAACATTGATGACGTTGAGTATTTTTGTTCCGTATAAACTGCATCGCATTGTTGCTAATGAACAATTGATATTAGCTACATATCGTGGTGTCTTTGTTTGCTTGTTTATTTATTGGAGGTTTAAGAGCCCCACGACACACGAGGGTCATAGAGGAGTCCAGAGGAAAGCAAGATGATACAGTTAAAAGTGTGGAAAGATCAAACCTCAAACAGAGGAAAGATGATTTACACTAAAAAATAAATACACTCTCAAAACACATATCGACACCACCCGAGAGATGATTTACAATGGCAAAAAATATCGTGACAGCATGGTTTAGGAAGACTCAGGATCTTTAAGCCCCCTTTCTGTACAAAAGTCATGTACCAAAAGGCATGAAACAAGGGGTGACCCCTGAGTCGCAAACAAAACAACAAAAACATGACATAACAAAAAAGGGGAAAAAGTAAGATGATAGCTTTCGTGTAAAAGATAGGAAACAGAGGTAGAAGTGCTTACCAAGGACATCCACCAACCGCCCACATGGCGTCTTTCAGTTGTGTCCTACTGATAAGATTTTAAAATGATGATCAGGAAGAATTGAAGAAAATTGCCTGTTTTCAAGTTTATAAAACTATCCATTTAGCCACAACAGACCTTTGTAAAATTTATATTCAAAAGAAACGATAATAATAATAATAATAATAATAATAATAATAATAACAATAATAATTATTATTATTTTTAATTTGAATACATATTTATTTTATTCATTTTCAGGGTAAAGGCAAGTTTCACATCCCTGTGCTCAAATAAGGATTTTGTTGGTATACCCAGGTTCTCTCCTCAGCTTGCAGCACATCACCCATTCACCATTGTACCTTCTTACTCTACACACATTGCTTGTGATTGTCAAGTGCCTGAGGTTCTTGCTTCACCTTCAACATTCAAAAGCAAGAATTTTGTTAACATCTAAATAAAAGTGCTTCTCCGCCTTTTGGAGAATAATAAAGGAGCAGGTATGGGGTTGAGAAGAGACAAAGCCTTATTTACAGCTCATCAAAACTTGATTTGTTCTTGACACACATGTCACTCAGTCTAGTCCATGACTGCTGCAGCTTCATTAAAATGAATGTAAAAGTGACATGGTGTGGAGGGTTTGCAACATGAAATGTTGTGTCTGATATACCCTAAATAAAAGGACTCTATCCAGTTTGTTTTGGAATTTTGTGAAGCGGAGTCTCAGCGAGTTGGTGGATATAATCTTAAAAGAAGAGAGAAAATGCCGGAAAGTTGTACCTAAGTCATCCACAACAGTACTCAAACCACTACCCTGTTACACAGCGTCCATTCCTTGGTTACTACTGACAAACCGAGCTGCTTTTGTTCATTGGAGGTTTTAGAGCTGTATGACACACGAGGGTCATAGAGGAGCCCAGAGGAAAGCAAGAGGATAGAATTAGTTCAAAGAGGGAACAGATCAAATCACAAACAGCAGAGAGATAATTTACACTAAAAAGATAAACATCATCTCTCAAAACACTTATTACACCACAGAGAGATGATTTTAAAAAATTTCATCTCTCCTTATAAAAATAACCATGGCCATCACTCATGACAACATAATGGTTCAGGAAGACCCAGGATCTTTAAAAGACAATCTGCCTTTGTGTTTGTATTTTGTCCTCTGATATAATTATTCTGATTCAAGTTCTTCCAACTTACAATGTCTATTTGTAGTTATATGTAAGATTTACTTTTGGAAATGCTCTCACTAATAGCTTTGTCTAATAAAGTATATAGAATGGTAAGTGCTTATCCATGTTCCCCACCATACTGTTAGAGCTTTGCAATACCAAAGTCTTGGCAGACAACCAACATATCAATAATGATGATACAAGCCGCCTATTGGGCGTGTTACAACTTTGCGGACAGGGAAACCGTTGTCTATGATCAGGAGTTGATGAGGTTAGTAGATGTGTCAGCAAGGACATTCTTAGAAGGCAATGTGGTTTGTTTTTTGGCTGGGGCTTTCCAGATTCATACGTATTAGCTGACTGATCAAAGTACTGCTGCACTATGATTGGAAATTAATGTACAGGCTACTCAATCAACTTGGGCTTAATACAGTTGCGCGCTTATGTAAAGATAAAGCCCAGGCAGTCCAAACTACACTATGGTAGTTATTTATATCAGCAGTTCTTATTTTTAGATGGGCTTCAAAGTATAAAATTGATGTTTTAAAATCTATTCTTTCAATCAATCAGATCTATGTTTGTTTGTTTATTGGAGGTTTTAGGGCCCCACAACACATGAGGGTCATAGAGGAGCCCAGAGGAAAGTAAGA
>JBCIKM010239171.1:0-12283 GCA_039654465.1 Melibe viridis | reverse complement strand
AGACTGCAATGCTTAAAATTAATTGAACCCGATATGTATATCTGGGGAAATACTAAGGAATAAATATGTAATTTAAAATTAAATGATGCAATAATAAAGACATTACGCTACACCAATTACGTCCTCGATATATTTGGATAGCGTTGTATAATGAAAAGCGCAATCTCTCATGGAACGCGCTCATGACACGCGCGCTTCTCTCCTCATCTAAAACGAATACGTCGACTTGGCGTCTCGCCGCCCCACGAAAGTCTAACGAACGCTTGCCTCTGGGATTCAATTTTTTTCCGTCTCTGCGAGATACATACGGCTCGGATTAAAACTCCATCTGTCACAAGTTGAGTTTTGCGAATATATCGCGACGTGGCTGCGGAAAGCCGCGTTTCCGCATACGAAACGTAATTGGAGCTAGGTACAATACAGTCCGGACAATATAGTCCGGAAAATCCTTCTCATTAAGAGCCTTTCTTTGACACAGCACTGAAATTTCAGAAGTCCGTCACAAAGAACTTGGCGAATCGTAGCGGTGATAAATTTCATACGTCGCAATTCGATATGATGACTGAGGCTTTGTGAAGCTTACACGGCAAAATAGTGCCATGACTATGTAATAAAGAGAAATATCTTTTCAGTTGTGTAAGATCATTATTAAAATTAAAAAGATGTAAATTTAAAACCCTTAATATTTAAGAGAAATATGTGACAAAAACTTAAATTCATTCTTTCAAAAAATAAATTAAATATTTTGTTGCAAGGTAAATTAAAATCGCACTATTACATCATTTTATTATCGGGATGGAACCTGGGTCCTCTGCTTTTCTGGTCGGGGTCCTAGTGCGGTGGGCTAACTGAAATCTTACAAGAGTGAGAGTTAGATGGGGCATTTAAGCGAAGAGTAGGTCTCTCCGGCCCGGCGACCGAGCGCTCCGATTGGTTTGTCCTATAGTGGCCGGCTGTTTGATTGGTTCCGACGAGCTGGAAAAACGAGAGAGAAAATAGAGTGAGAGAGAGAGAGAAAGTCGACAAGATGTCCGAGGTGTCAGCAGCCGGTAAAATATCGGGCGCCGAAGACAGCGGTGATGTCCCATTGCATTCCCCTCCTCCTCCTCCTCCTCCTCCTCCTCCTCCTCCTTTTCCCCCCAGCCCTGTGGAAAATCGAAAAATATCGCATGACATACGGCATCTCTCGCCTTCGAGCGTCCTTACGGAAAAACTTCGAACTGCAGCGAGCGCGTCGCCCGTGTCTCTCCTTCTTGCTGAAAAAAGAAAAATCGTCTAGTGCGGAATTATCTGATATCAAGGTATACAAACGAAATACGAAGCGTTCATGATCGGACATGATTGTCCGCGCCGGTCGAGTCATGCAACGCAGGTAGACGCGATGTCGTCATCGGAGGCGATACGCTATCGGAGATTGAAAGAGCTATGGCGCCGCAGAGTCTAGGAAGGAAAGAAGGAAGGAGAGAAAAGGAAAAAATTGAACGTTTTCAGGTAATATTTAAAATTAATATTTTAACATTTACATTAAATTTAACATTTTTATTTACGCTACAGAAATGTTTTGTACAATTTTCTTACATTTAAATATAATATTTATAACATTTACAAAAAGATGTTAACTCTTAATGGATGGAAAATATGGGAATTCGTTGTTTTTTCAATTATTTAGCTGCATATTTTTCCCCCTCTTTTCCTTATATTTCAGTATATAAGTAAGGCGAGAAAACGCGGAACTTTATTCATTTGAGTTTGCTCGAAATCTTCATTTCGGCTTCGGTACAAGTATTCGTCGTTGTTGTGACCAGTGTTCAACTAGTTCTCGGTAAAAAAGTGATAAAAATGGCCGGCGCAAAAAAAGTATCCAGTGAACGGAAAAAGCTAACCGATTTTGTTAAATCTACTCACGTTTGTGATATTAACAAATCGGGCCTCAAGACCGACTTCGATAGAAGAAACGATCAGCGATATTTATTATTATCGACGACGTACGGGCTTAACGCATCGTATACTAAGAAGATTCACGTGGGATTGCAGGCGACGAGCGAAAATTGCTTTGTACCGATTGTAAAATTAACAGGCAATTATGCAGATGGAATATGTCTCGACACCGACACCTGGCAGCAATTTCAAATCAGCATGGAGCAGATGAAGCAGTATTTGTGCGAGAATCAAAAATCCAAACCAAGTCCGATTATTATCAACAATATTTCCATCGGCTTCACAACCGCTTACGGAACAAGGGCAGTGATAGTGAGTTATAAGGAAAATGCGGGACAACCGGCGAATAATAACGAGACGGAGGAGCAGCCCCCGTTGAAGAAGCAAAAAACGTACAGCGTCGCCATTGTGATGCAGAAAACTACTTTTGTCGGCCTGGAAGATATCGCAAGATGTGTGGACGCTCATTTGGCACGGTTAATTCCCATTACCGACACCGTCAACGCGTGCTCCAAATACCTGATTAACGAAATAGAATTAAAACTTCCCTCGTCTTACATAGATTGTGAAATTATAAAACTTACAGTTAGAGGTAATTTTGAAGAAATCGAGCGCGATGTACGAACACAAATAAATAATTTACCATTTTTAGACGTATATTTTAATATTGTATTCGAAGAATTGCTTTCGCTAGGTTTTAATGAAATTGTACGTATAATTTTACTAAAGCGCAATTGTTAGTTTTATAAAAAAGAAAAATTTTATTTTCAATAAATAGAATGTTTTAACCTTAAAAAACTTAAATATATTTTCTTTTACCCCACTTCTTTCCTATCAATCACCCCTCCCCTCTTCCTCGCTTCTTTACTATTAACATAAAAATTTTTATCGCATAGTAATATTGCACGATAGCCGCGCGTTAGACGAACATCTTATTTTTAGCATAAGCATGCATAGAGCACCGCGTAAAAGCTCGTAAGCAGCGGTGCTCAAAAAACGCTGACGCGAGCTCACCTCCGCGAATACGCTTACTCGCGTCGATTCCGCGGCTGCTTATCAGCTAATTGGCCGCGGTACTTTTCGCTCGTTCGCCGACCGGAAACGCTAGCGCGAGCATGCGGCCGCCGCGGTGGGGCCCCCGGAGCGCGGATAAGCTTATTATTCCTCGCATACACGAGCAATATTAAAGCAATATTCGAATGTACATATTTTTTACGTAACATTAAGTATCATCGGCTACTTTTTTATATTTATGAAAGCGCGCGCAAATGCCAAATCGTTCATTTCGCAAAATGGACGTACGGTGGAAACATCCGTGGACGTCGATCGTCTGCGGTCCTACGGGATGTGGAAAAACAATTTTCGTAAAAACGTTTCTTCAATATTTATCCGTCATGTCCGATGTTAGATTCGAGAGAATTTTATTTTATTACGCAGAATGGCAAGACGCGTATCAGCGTTTACAGTACGCCGCAAGTGCGTCAAAAGAAGAGGAGGAGGAGGAGGAGGAAAGAGCACGAAAGACGGATTACGTTAATAATGTTTTGATAAAATCGAAGAAAAATATAATTGAATTTCGCGAAGGATTACCGCGTCCGGAAGATTATTCCAACGATCCGCTCTCGCCAAAATTAATAATAATTGACGATCTTATGAGAGAATCATCGTCGTGCGACGCTATCGTAGATCTATTTACCAAAGGAAGTCATCATAAGAATCTCAGTGTTATACTCATCTCGCAAAATCTCTTTCATCAAGGACGCGGACAACGCGACATATCTCTGAACGCGAATTACATAGTAGTTTTTAAAAATCCACGCGATCGCGCACAAATTCGTCATCTAGCGCGTCAAGTATATCCCGATGATCCAAAATTTATGGAAGAAGCGTACTACGACGCTACATCGAGACCTCACGGGTATTTATTGCTCGATTTGAAACAATCGACTCCAGACGAATATCGTTTTCGCACGTGTATCTTTCCCAACGATACTCTGCATTACGCTTACATTCCGCGTAGATCGAATAATAGAAGTGGAGGGGGTGTATAAAGGACAATATTCGCGTTCGCAGCTTGTCAGTCGTGTAATTGCAGCGTAATGGTGAAAAAAGACGCGAGTAATAAAAATTCGACGTCTTCGACATCGGATAAAGCAATAAAGAATGCTAGACGCTCTATCGGTGAGAGAAACTTATGTCTTTTGAAAACTTTGTGTCATTTGAAAAAAAATCAAAGAACAGCATTCTTACGTACGGCCGATATTAATCTCGTAAAGTGTATTCAAGAATGCATTTTCAATACACTCAAAGGCAACGTGCCGCTTCGTTGTAGCGATAAGAAGCATTTAGGCAAACATAAAACGATTTTACGGCGTGTAGCGGCAAAAGAGGGTAATTGGAAGGCTAAAAGAAAATTGTTGATACAACGAGGTGGGTTTTTACCATATCTTATCGGCCCTATACTTACAGCTGTATTATCGAGGATTATCGGTGACTAAAGAGAAAAATTCCTGTCTATATCGTGTTTTTTCCGGAAAAAAATAAAAAAGATACAAATTATCAATAGAACTTTGAATAATGGAGAGAGCTAAAAAAATGGTTTTGATTTCTACGGAAAATCTCGAGAGAATGCAGCGTATGCAACCGGAAGTGTCATCCGTTATACCAACTGACAATCCGACGAAGAAAAATATGGAAATATCAAATACGGAAAATGTTAATAATAATACGGTACGGACACCGGGAACACCTTTGTCGCGACTTGACGCTGAGATGTGGCGTATTTTGAATCTCGCAACTCCTATAGATGAGGACAAAAAATGGAAATTGTATAAAGAAGTACTTCAACGTTATCTTCACTTTGTTCGCGAGGCAGAAAAACGTTTACGCGATAATACACGGGCTAACGAAGAGGACGATAACGTCGAGCAGAACGAAGAAACGAATTTAGATGACGCCGATGATAATGAGCTTATGGAAACGTCAAATTTAATCGATAGCGTGCGTGGCGATGGCGTCGATAGTAGTAGTAGTAGCAGTAGTTTCGGAAAAAAACGCGTACAATCGGCTGAAATGATTAAAGAAATAGTCAGCAGCGTACCGAAAACTTATCGCGATAAAGCGCGCGCCCTATTAAAATATTTGATCGATATTCCTCCATCGAAGATTAGCTGGGATAGGCGAGGACTCGTAACTATAGACGGTGACGTCATAATGGATTCGAATATCACCGAACTTATAAATGATGCGATACGCGAAAGGAAAACAGTAAAAGCAACCGGAAGAATTCAATTTGCGCGTTTATTACATGACATAGGCACACCTTCCAATCTCATTGGAAATCGCGATTTATTACATACGGCCGCACGATCTCATCGTATTAAAAGCACGTTACCGCGTGGAAGTTCCACTCCGAAAACTTCATTAGCGCGCTCAAAGTCGTGTAGACGTAAGGTGCACGAATCTAGCGAAATCGAAGGTGATACGGCGTTTATATCGGCCGGCGAGGACGAGGGTGACAAAACATTAACAGATTACGTAGAGCTGTCGCCGACAAAGAAGAGAAAAGGTTTACTCGACTGGAGCAAACTCGAATGATGGAACTCGAAAAATTCTATTACAATCCCTCGCATTATGCTGGATATTCAGCGACGGCCAATTTGTCGCGAGCTGCTAAACCGAATTTCACGCGTAACGAAGTCATCGACTGGCTTAAATCGCAAGATGCGTACACGCTGCATCGTCCAGTGCGCCGAAAATTTCCGCGTTTACATTATAATGTGACAAACATCGATGACTTATGGGAGGCTGATTTGATCGATCTACGTAATCTTAAAAGCTACAATGACGGCTATTCATATTTATTGACGGTTATCGACGCCCTTAGTAAATTTGTTTGGGTAGAACCTTTACGTGATAAGACAGGTAGCTGTGTAGTAAAAGCCTTTCAACGCATATTCTCGAGAAACAATGACCGTTTACCCGTATACCTGCAAACCGACAAAGGTAAAGAATTTATCGCTCGTCATGTACAAAATTTCTTAAAAGAAAAAGATATTCGTTTTCGCGTAACGCGTAATCCCGATATCAAAGCAGCTATAGTGGAACGATTTAATAGAACGCTCAAGGAACGGATGTGGCGTTATTTTACACATAAAAATACGAGGCGTTACATAGATGTTTTGCAGGATATCGTTCGCGCTTACAATCACACTCGTCACTCCACCATCAAAATGCAGCCTGCAGTCGTTACGCGAGAAAATGCACGTGTAGCGCGTGAAAATATGATTCGTCGTTGGAATGACATCGAGCAGAAAAAGAATCGCGGTCGTAGACAAAAGGCTAAATATAGCGCGGGTGATTTTGTACGGGTCAGTAGAGCAAAGGTAGCCTTTGAGAAAGGATACGAGGCAAAGTGGAGCGAAGAAATATTTCGAATTCACCGTGTTCTCGAATGGAGAAAACCGCGCGTATACGAACTAAGCGATTTAGCGGGTGAAGTTATAGACGGGTTTTTTTACGAACAAGAATTAGCGCCGGTTATTAAAGACTTGCAGGGGGAAGAATTTATCGTCGAGCGTGTGATAAAAAGCAAGGGTCGTGGAAATAAAAAACAATTATTAGTTAGCTGGCAAGGATATCCTTCAAAATTCGATTCTTGGATACCCGCTGAGAGCTTAAAGATTTTGGATAAAAATGAGGGAGGATGAATTTTATATGGTTCTTCCGAGCAATAGCAGCATGCGCTACTTTCCGGAAAATAAAACCACCTGTTTCACCACAGAATTACCTCAGCGTGTAGATTTGCACGGTCGGTGGGAAGTAGCGCTCACGGAGATTCAATTTCCGTGTAGTTTTTTACATATACGGTCCGGAGAAGGATTAATGAGATTCATCGATATTACAGAGCGCGATAAGACAATTAACGCTATGAAAGCGCAAGTACCTTCGGGTATTTACTCGACCGTGCGAGATATTATAGATGCTGTGAATTATACAGCCGAATCCGTGGCTTCGCATATCGTTTGGCGATTCGAGACTGTCATTGGTGGTAAAATTGTTATGAAACTTTCCTGTGAAGAAGAGAAATGCGCTATAACTCATTATGTAAATTTCTCCGACAAACTTCAACGAATACTCGGTTTTGACACGCGTGTTAAGCATAGAGATCTGATTCAGCTCGATAGCGATCCTATTCCACCAACATTTCCAACATGGTTTTACAATGAAATCGGCATCGATGTAAACAAAAATACGAATGAACTCATTAAACTAGAAAGTAGTTCCGTTCTATCTGACGTTTTACCCGAATGGGTTTACGATGAAGTTTATAATTTGCTATTTTTTGTACTCCCACACAGTCGCATGATAATAGCTGACGAACCGGCTAGTTTGTTGCGCGGTATTCCCGACAAACTCTTTGTCTATTGCGATATTTGTGAACCTTACATTACGGGCGATGTACAATCTCCTCTTCTGCGAATAGTCACGCACGATGCTCGAAACGATTACGCGTTTGCATCCACGCAGATAAAGCATTTCTCACCCGCGCAATACATAGCTCTGCGTCAAACGTGCTTTCGTACAATAGAAATAGATATAAGAGATCAGCTGGGGCAGAGTATACCATTCGAATTTGGAACGTTAACGGTGACATTGCACTTTAGACGTATCGAGTAAATATTACAAAAAAAAATTTATATCCACGACAACGGAAGAAAAAAATTTCGAACGTTAATGGATTATTATTCGATGTATCACGATGAATTACAAAATGGTGGTAGTTGGGGTGGCGGAATTCCGCGAGTTTTCGTTGGTTCGTCCTATCAACGCGGTCATGGCATCGGCAGTTTTCTCGGAGGATTATTCAGACGTGTACTACCCTATTTAAGTAGAGGCATACGGGCTGTGGGGAAAGAAGCTTTACGCGCCGGCGTTAATATAATCGACGATGTTGAAAATAATATGCCGTTTAAGGTAGCGGCCAAACATCGATTCGAAGAATCGCGCGACAATCTTAAGAGAAAAGCTAAAGAAAAAATAAGCAGTCTAATGAAAGGTTCGGGATATAAGACGGATGCGAAAATGCATGTAGCTCAGTTTCCTTTCGTCGGGCTCGATACGTGCATCGCTAAATCTGCGGGATCGCGTAAACGTCGCGGGACGTATAAGAAAAATTCGTCGAAGATCAAGACTCGCGGAAAGAAAAAAACCAATACGCGGTCATCGGGCAATAAGAGGAGGGGGAGGAAAAAAGCAGTGAAAAGGCTTAAGACATCCACGAAACGCCGTAAAATCGGTAAAAAACGCACCGTATCCGACATATTTTCTTAAACGCTCGTATAAATATAATCTTTGAAAGCGGAAATTACAGCGACGAGAAAGTAAAATTTACGCTAATTAAAAGACATGTCCTTTCTTCATACGCATTCGAGCGAGTGTTTAAAGAGTGAACTCGACCTCTTCTCCTTACCACCCACGCAAACTAGTATCGAGAGTTCACAATGGATTCATTACAAACCCGTGACTTCGCTCTCGGACGACTCGCCGATAGAATTCGTCATTCCCGGTCACGGAGAAGAATATTTAGATCTCACGCACACCATGCTGAGTCTTCGCGTACGCGTAGAAACGTCAGGCGATTCCACAGGACACGTTACGGGAGTAGGCGGCAGCGCAACGACGGACAATGTAGGCCCCGTAAATCATTTACTTCATTCCATCTTCAATCAGATCGACGTGTATTTCAATCAAAAGCTCGTATCGCCGCCAAACAACGCTTACGCGTACCGCGCCTACATCGAGGCGTTGTTAAATTATTCTTCACCGGCAAAAACTTCCCATCTAACCTCATGTCTATGGGACGCAGATACTCCCGGACGAATGGACGAACCGGTGGAATCAAAAACGGCAAATTCCGCTCTCGTGAGACGCGCTCATTACATACGAGGAGGACGGGCTCTAGATCTTATAGGCCATCTCCATTGTGATGTTTTCAATCAGGACAAATTTTTAATTAACGGTGTAGAAGTACGTTTGAGGCTCGTTCGTTCGAAAGATTCGTTCTGTCTTATGGATAGTAACGGTGCGTCGTCGAAAATTCATATACTGGATGCGAGTCTGCTAGTGAGAAGAGCGAAGATAAGCGCCGGATTATTGCTCGCACATGCAAGAATGCTGAGTAAAGTTACGGCCAAATATCCGCTCACGAGGGTCGAGGTTAAAACATTCACGATCCATAGCGGTGTTGTGGGCGAATCGTTAGATAATGTAATACTTGGTCAACTTCCGAAAAGAATAATAGTCGGTTTTGTCAATAATAAAGCATTTAACGGCGATAGAAAATTAAATCCGTTTAATTTCAAAAATTACGGAATAAATTTCTTCTCGCTGTACGTCGACGGCATGCAAATTCCCAGTAGACCGTTACAACCCGCTTTCTCGACAGAAGAATCGCTTTACGTCGAGGCTTATCAAACGCTCTTCACGGGAACAGGTATTCATTTTTTGAATGAAGGAAATTCTATAAGCAGAGATGATTATTCAAAGGGCTATACGCTATTCGCTTTTGATCTTACGCCCGACTTATCGGCTAATTATGCAGGACATTGGAATCTTGTGAAACATGGTAGTTTACGATTAGAAGTGCGATTTGAGAAGGCGCTCACCGAGACCGTTAACTGTATTATTTACGCAGAGTTTGATAATGTCATAGAAATTGACTCATCCCGGCAAGTCATTGTCGATTTTGCCGGTTAGATTTCCGTCGTTCTCTATAACGTAATACTCAAAAAATTTTCTCCCAATTTTCCCCCCTCCACCACAAGCGATCAAAATCGCAAACATCAACGTGCTACGTATCAAAAAACATGCAGTACGGTAAAAAAGATTTCAGTTTCATTCGAGACACGAGTATCGACGCTTCGCGAAGAGTTTAAAACTAGCTATCCAGAGCACACAGGTTTTCGCATTATGGATATAATCGTCGACATACAGGGTTTCCGTGATGCTCGCGAGAAATTTATCCCTAAAGAAGTTGCCGTTGTCGCCGTTGACGCGCCAATTGTCGGACATTGGATTATGATGCCACCGCATTCGTTTGGCGAATTACCGGAAAATGTAAGACGACAAAATAATTGGCTCACGCGAAATTATCATGGTATTGAATGGTTCGACGGCGAAGCTAATCCGAAATATTTTACAACGCATCTACGCGAAATAACAAGACATGCCCGCTATATTTATGTCAGAGGATGTGAAAAAGCAAGCTATTTGAGAAATTTACTCTCCAGAGATATATATAATTTGGAAGATATTTCCCCTGCATTTAAAAATCTAACGTCGAGAGAAGGACGCGGACGATATTGTGGTTATCACGGATTTCGAAAATTCGGAATCTTTCATTGTGCATTACGCAACGCGAACAAATTAAAATGTTGGATACTCGAGCAAAATAATTTCGTCGACGGCATTAGGAACAATAGTACTCCAACTTGTCACACTCCGGATAAATGTGAAATATCCTATGACAAAAACGAGGAAATCAGTAATGCAGATGATATTTCTTATATCATAAATGAAAATATTAAAACGCTGTCAAATAGCGAAATAGAGAAAAAAGAAAATTTTTTGAGCCCGATTAAAGAAGAAAAAAAGGAAGAAGAAGAAGAAGAAAAAAAATTTGAATTATCGTCGATGATGGACAAGAACAAAATCGAAACAACTACGATCTCCGTGCAAGCAGGCATTGAAGACTCGGCGATACAAGATGATCAAAACGAGAAACCGAAAGAGGTAAATACTGAAGTTATCGAATATATAATACCACTCGTACGCTTGCCGTCGAATCAAAAAAATGAACTCACGCGAAATTTTACAAGCATTACGACACATCAATGCCAGACACGCGGGAGTTTATCCTGCCGACAGAGTCCCGAGGGTGTGGACACGGTCGACAGCTATCGTCGCTAATACAGACGAGCACAATCGACCTGGAGAACATTGGGTCGCCTTCTTCCTCGATGAGCATGGCACAGCCACCTACTTTGACAGCTACGGAATACCCCCCTTGCACCCTGGATTTCTCCTTCGTCTCCGCCGAAACTCCATTATTCATCACTGGAATACTCGACAATTGCAAGGAATTTTTTCGCAAACATGCGGACACTATAGTTGCGTATTTTTATATTATATGTGCAATGGTTATGATCTTAATCGATTTCTTAGTCTTTTTACCGAAGATTGCGAACATAACGATCGTTTAATTGTACGGTTATTTCGTAAAATTTTTCTTTGCAAAAAAAGAAACAAATGAAACATTGTATGCTATGCGCTGTTACGTTTAAGAATGTAATTCAAATTGTAATGTTATAAAAAATACAATAGTGTCATATTTTAATTATATGTAAAATAATTATAAAAATAAATGTGAGATTTTTACTTAAATTGTTTGATTTTTTCATGCTTTCTTTTTTCGACGATATGACGTCATATTCCCCTACCACGTTACCTGTATTTTTCAAGACGCCTCTATTATCACCATCCTGACATCCCCGCCATACGTCTACTTTTCTAATTCACTAAAATTGCTGGTTCCCCACTTATGCTTCGTACAATTCTAATTTGTTAAAATTTTGAAGAATCCCTTCCAAAAATCAGAATACGCCTTCGGAAAAAAATATAAAAAGAGAAGCCTTAGGATTTAGAGACACTTTCCTACAATCTTTGCTGGAGCTGGAACAGTTATCGTCTGGACATCTCTTAAAATTTACCGGAGGAATAATAAAAGTAAGTGTTTAATAATAAATTTTATTTGTTTTAATACTTTGCTTTTATTTTAATAACATTTATTAATTAATATTTTTGTCTTTTTTACGCAGTGAAAACTAGATCGGGTAAAGAATATTTTTATACCCCCGCTCCCAAACGATGCTGTCACGGGAGAAAAAACAAAATTCAACACATGAACGAGCCCGATGTCATTTTCATCGGGTGTTATAAAAAGGACATCGGGCGAGTACCTTCGGCGTCAGCTTTTCCTCGGCCATGCTACTCGCCAGTATACATTCGGGATTGTTCTCCACCGGCATCCCCATCATCGGATATATCAATTATTTTGGAGGATACACCACCTGCATCACAAATTTCCTTTAATCACATCCCCGACGGGGAATTATTAAGCATGGTCGAGGAGGCCTTCGCAGAAACATAAAAAAAAAATTGTACAAAACATTACTGTAGCGTAAATAAAAATGTTATTTATCTTAAATATTACCTGAAAACGTTCAATTTTTTCCTTTTCTCTTCTTCCTTCTTTTCTTCCTAGACTCTGCGGCGCCAGCTCTCT
>JBCIKM010239170.1:0-10118 GCA_039654465.1 Melibe viridis | reverse complement strand
TTTCCTACCCTAACTGCATCTATGAAGTACAAACAAGAAGAAAATCTAACTTCTTAACCAACTGCATTTATGAAGTATAGACAAGAAGAAAACTGCATCCATGTAATAAAAAGGAGACCAAAAAAAATCAAATCATTCTCCTACTCAAACTACACTTGTGAGGCACAAACAGAGCACTTACGACCTGATCTCCTTACCTCCATTTTTGTGCAGATGTACTGCACAATATGCAGCATGAGATCCAAGTTGATCACTTTGTAGTCAAAATCCTGCAGCATCTGCACAGTGCGTGGGTTGTACCTGAACAGTCAGGAGAGGATGCACAAACAAGTTAGGGTTAAAAATAAATGCATATTTAAACAGTGCCTTGATGCCATAAGAAACATAAGACAGAATTTTTCGTACCTCTACCCTTACACAGAAAGAAACGGTTCATGTTTTGACAAAAAAAAAAAAAAGGGAAGAAATTCTTTACAAAGATGAGTCACGGATACAGTGTGATTTTTCAACTTAAAATGCTTAGTTTCACCTTTTTATGTGTGTGCCTTCAGTTATAAGCATTCAGGTTATAAAAAATCAATCCTTTGATGTTTCAACATTGCTTTGAAAAAAAAATGGCCCTTTCTAGTGTCAAGATCATTGCCACAAATTGATTTTAAGGGCTACCTGAGATATTTGTAGTAAACACATTTTCAAACTGGAATATTGAACACGAGCAATGTGTAAGTTTTCTTTTCAATACATGAAGTTTTTCAAATTTGCTAAACCCTATGTTGGGATAGTAAGACAAGAGTTTAATAGAAAACGCTTTAGGCAGAGCATTTTAAACCTACTTGCCCACTTGGTTCCTGCACCACACTTGATACATTTCCTCCATTTCAATTACCTCCGGCTTCTTGCGATCGCGTCCCCCTCGCCGCATGGGCTTCTTGCTCATTGCCTGTCCGTTAAAACTGACCAGGATAAAAACATTTGAAACCACAAGCAATGGCATTATAATATCATAACTAACTAATCTCTCGCTCATTGAGTAATTGTCTTACAAAATGACAGAAGATATTTGGTTCATACAAACTTCACAACATCTTAATTAAGAAATCCCTCATTTAATGATTATCGTTTTTAAGAAAACAGCATGATATTAGGTTTCATACAAACCTCACAACACAAAGAAAAGAAGAACTTATAAAATTTCATCAAACTACAAGTACAAGAGTTTTATCTTTGTTGCATGGCACATTAGATAGTGGCTAAATTTAAGCCAAAGTGTGAGGGTTCGATTCTTCCCAGAGCTATCATGCTGAACACACTGCAATGCTGCCCTTCATCAAGACCAACAACCAAGTTATCAGCCAAAGGGCAGCACCTCAAAGTGACAAGCACGAAGGCACCAAAAGGAATTGAACCCACACTCTTCAGCACAAGAGCCCAACACTTCACTGACAAAGCCCAAAAAAATAACATGATTACCTTAGAAAAACTTCCTGTACAAAAGTAAAAGTAAAAATAAGTAGAAATGAAATTAGGGTTTGTCTGAACTGACAAAAAAAAAAGTTTTCATAAAAGGAAGTACGTAGGTACTAAGATCAGTTTTTTTCCTCATGTAATTTTACACTCACTTGGTCAGCTCTATGATTTCCTCCAGCAAATATTCTTTGACAGGGAATGTGTAACCAGGTATGTTCAACATGGGGCAATTGTCTGCCAGAAATAAAGAGTTAGGCAAGAGAGGCATGTAATAGAGTGGAAAGATGCATGCTTTTGTCTCATTTTATTTCAGGTTTGTCAGCAGGCATATTTCAGAACAAACTCTCTTAAAAAGAAAGGAAAGAATTTTTGAAAAAGTAAAAATTTTGCATATCTAAACACATCCATCTCAAACCCATAGAGTCTTGAATAGCACAATGTCAAATCTTCAATTTCACTCTCTCTCGCCCTCTAGCCAGCTGATCATGCCACTATCTGCCTAATACATGCTGCTGTCATCTCCCTGGCAACAGACAGGGTAGATATGGAAGGCCTGTGATTTAATGTTCTCATCATTTTGTAACATTGGCAAATAGCCTCAGATAATAAGTCTGAATAAACTATCTGAACTATCTATCTGAAAATGAGGCAGTGCAGCATTAAATTTCGCAGTTCGTTTGGGTTTTTCATTTTGGTGAGCCACATTGGTTAAACATCAAGCATGAAATGGTAGTTTCACTCTTTATTACAATTATTGTCATCATCATCGGGATGTAGTGCTAAAATGTTTCAGGCAACTTTATAACTTACATTCAATGATAGATTGGCTGACATCCCCCCCCCTCCCCCTTTTCCATCAATAAGAAAATCTGGCAAACTAATCTTTTCAAAGGAGAACAAATACATAAATGATTTGGTCACAAATTGTCAGAGCGATATCGATGCTTACGAAAATATTTGGAGAACATGTTGGCATTCAGCGTGGCACTCATCAAAATGACCTTGAGGTCAGGCCTGTTTGGCAGCAAGTCTTTGAGGATAATCATCAGGAAGTCGGACTGCAAGTCTCGCTCGTGAATCTCATCAATGATCACATGGGTGGCTCTCTCCAACTTACTTTGATATGCAGAAAAAAGAGAAACAGAATGCGTGAATCAACGGTGAAAGTTGAGTCTAGTGCAAGGGATGCAAGTCAACATTAGTCAAAATTACAGAAAATGTACAGTTCACAATTTTTTTCATGTATACAAGGACTAACATACCTATCATATATCATAAATGTAATTGAAAATAGCCAGCGATGAAATATAGAACAACAAAAAATAATGGAAAAATGGCATTCCTGCAATATAAAATGTGGGTATGGAAATAAAATTAGTAGTGATGATGATGATGATGATGATGGGGTGCTTGAAGAGAGAATATAAGACCAAGACACACAATTATGATCCTGATGGGCAACAAAAGAAAAATATCTGGCGAAGAGTAATGAAGACGGTATTTTTGTCTCTAGTTGTGATTGTGCAGGTGATTAGAGTAGACAAGAATGCTTTCATAAAGATACAAGAGAACTTAGGTAAGTGGGCGCAGTTTCATGAATGCATTTTTATGCAAGGCAGGCTATCTTGGTAGTTAGTACATCCAAACGTCACACTTGGAAAAAGCTTGGAGGGAAAATTTTGGTTCCTTAGCCAAAAGGCATGAATTGATGATACTCAACAAAATGAAATAACTGAATAGGTAATCTAGAGATATCAACATGGGGCAACTCCAAAAAGAAGTTGAAAACAAGATAAAACCAGAATCTTCGAACAGTCTTTTATCATTTAAAAACAGACAAAAATAATAATATCCACAACTGCAGTTGCATACTTTGAGACTCTGAGGTTCAGTGCCTGTGCCAGAATTTCCAATAGCAGAAAGTAACGGATGAGCAAAATAAAATGACTCTTACTTAAAATCTTAAACAAGAACTGACAATTTGTAAAAGAAAACTAATAAAAAAAAAGAAAAGAAAAAAGAAATAGAAAGTAAGTATCAAGACATACAAGAAGTGACAAAGATTCTTTTCAAAAGAGATGGTGAAGTAAAAAAAAAAAAAAAGAAGGCATTCATAGGAATAAAAAATCTCAAAATTATGATAACAAAAATTTAAGTAGAAAATATAGTTTATGAATATGATTAACTTAATCAAATAATCACAATTCATCAGTCAAACTTACGGATCTCCTTCCAAAAATTTGAGAACGATGCCGGTTGTGCAAAAGAGAATGGAACCCTGAGTTCTTGGTCGCTTTCTGTGAAAGTTCAAGTACAAAAACCCCTAAAATAATTAATAGCAGTATGCAAAATCAACTTGTATATTTTCAGAGACTTATTTTTGATGCAATAGTAAGTCTGAATTCTTTATCACCAATTTATTTTTCCATTTCCATTTGATGATGACAAACAAGTGTCCATAACCTGTGTATTGCTTGTAGAATTTTTATCCAATTAATCTGAAAACCCATTTTGAGCATTCAGCGATTTTCTTAAAATTAAAACAAAAAAGCTCATGCTGCTCTTCTCACAATTACTTACGTTTCCAGGCGGATTTGGTAACCAATACTGTTATGACCAGTAGCATCAACTTTTTCACATCTTTCAGCCGCAACCCTCTCAGCCACCTGAATGAGAGATGTTTGTGAAGACCTTATTTCAATATCAATTCATTCTCCTCTGACTTTGCTGGTAAGCTGAGAAACCCTTAAAATCCTCTGAATTCTCGTCTATCTAATTTTTGATTAGTTACAAATTATTCTCCTTCATCAAAGAAGCAAAAATTTTTTTTTTTAAGCTGTCGGTGACATGCTTTTTTCAGATAATCCTCAAACATTTTCAAATTCATGTACAGAGTTCTTAATTTCAAAATTTCTCTTACTGAATTGGTAAGTTGAGATTTGAAATACCAAAAGCACTAGAAAAATTAAGGAAATCATGACACTCACTGAGATAGCACTTATCCTTCGCGGCTGTGTGCAAATGATGCTACACTGAGATCCTTTTTCTTGCAGAATGTAGTCATCTAAAATAAACTGGGGTACCTAAATTATAGAAAACAAGAAAGCTTCCAAATTGTTGTGTGTGGAAATATGGAATTGATTAAAGTTTTAATGAAAGCATCTGTTACATTTACTTGAATTGTGTCGTAAAGCATTTTGAGGCCTAAACAAAAGGGGCTACACAAATTATATTCTATTAATTTTTTACTTTTTCTTTAATTAATAGGAATTAAAATTCATACACTTACAATCAAAGCAATGATTGTCTTCATTTATTTTTTTAATGGCTTGGGACTTGTCTTTGTCTTAGAATAAGACCAACAATCCCACTACTAATTCCTTGGCCCAACAGATTCAATCATTGGTCATTCGATATATGTGTTTGCCTTTGAGGCAGATAAAATTGTTTTGTCATACAATCAAAACATAGCTTATTCAAAAGCTTTAGAATCAATATCATATATGTACTCTGAGATCTAAGTAATTGGGCATTAATCATTTTCTTTAAAAGGCATAATGTTATGGTAGAAAACACAGGACAACCTTAATGCGTCGGAGTTTGAATTCTGATCACAAGGCATTATTCTCACCTGTGTGGTTTTCCCACAGCCTGTCTCACCACTGATGACAACAACTTGAGAATTGTTAATGGTGTCGATGATGGTCTGAAATAAATTATGTTGAAAACAGTTATTAAAGCATCAATGATGGAAACATTTCTAAAATCCATCATGATTATGCTCACAACATTTTTAAATTGTTTGAAACATATCCTTTTCCTAAAAAAATTAATCTAAATTACATCAGACAGAACAGTACCTCTCTCATCTCATATGATGGAAGCTTTTGTCGAAACTCTCTCATTTTGATGAAGTTCTGATTGGTTTGTAGTGACTGCATCTCTTTGAGCATTTCCTTATCCAGTGACGGATTTCCCACTCTTGTACTCTTCGGCTCAAAGTCTGAAGTGAAAAATTTAAAATTCAGGCCTCGTAAAAGAAAAGCTGCATAAAAAAAGTATGTCACATAAAGTATAGTGCTACTTTGAAGGAACTTTGATATCAATATAAAATGAAAACATTGACAATAAGTTCCTTTTTTCTTGAGTCTTTTCACTTCCAGCTTGAAGCTGCGAATTAGCTTTTCGTTCTCGACAGCACAGGCCACCACACCCCTTCGCAGGTTGCTATCTGTGACATCTCTATCTGCAACAATTCGGACTCCTGAATTTTAACAATTTCATTCACTCAAAATTCATATTGTATTTGTCTTTATATTACTGCCTCTGACACATGGTTCAGGAAATGAACATGATGATTTTGGTATCCAAATGTTCAACCACCATATTTACATTCTGCTTGATGATTGCCAACTTTGAATCTAAAAACCTCAAGTCATTCTTTTAATTTAAAAACGACATTGCTCCTTTTGTGTCTGCATATAATTCAAGAACTAGTAAGCCTGCTACCTGTTTCAACACCAGCTTCATAGAGGATATCTTCATGAGAGCTCAAGTACTCGATGACCCCCGTCTCACTGGGAGGAGGTTGGCCCTCCTCTTCCAAATCCTCTAAACTGACTACTTTGTTTCCTTCAACACCAGAGACATTAAGAGATGCCTGCTCTCCCTTCACAGAATCTTAAACAAAGAGAACAAAACGATTGCAAATTGAAAATAACATCTTTCATTTAATGATCAAGGTTTCATAAATTTTCGTAAAAATTTTCACACTGAATTAAACTGAGATTTTATGAAATTTTGTGTTATGTTCAATCTAATTATAAAGTTTTCTAGTTAAAACTTGTTATCATCCAGCGCTAGGGTTAAATTAAGCATCTAAACCTTTCAAGAAATCCAATGAGATGCAGAGGAGTATTCTAGTATATCATATAGACGAGGGGGAAATGGAGGGGGCAGAGTAGGAATAGAAGGGGTGTGTGCACACACTATGACTAATTTGCAATACAAGCGGGGTTCAGTGTAGAAGAGGGGCAGAAATTTTTAACGTTTTTTCCTCATGGGGGGTGGACTCAAGATTTCTGAAGAAAAAAAAATTAAAATGGGCAGTGGGGCTATCTATCCAATACACTAGAGTATGGGGCTACCTTCTCAGATCCCTGATCAGGTATAAAAGCTAACCAGACAAAACCATTGAATGATGATTTAGCTACCCCACCTTGTTCACTGTCTGATGTACACAACTCTTCCCACGAGTCACACGGCTCCTCCTTAGCTACAGACGCTACAAGTTTGATGAAGAAAATCAGAAAACAGCATAATATTTTGTTTTCCATTCAGAGTTTCCAATAAAAAAAACATTCCTAAAGACAATAGATTTCCCCCTTTTAAATATCATGTTAAAATGCAGTGTACAATCTAACAAGAAAAGGATGGACATTTTTTACATCCATACATTAGACTGTCAATACATTGGTAGGAGACTGATTACCTCCATACTTAGAGTGCAGAATACGTGAAAAACTGTTTCCATTGACTAATTTAACAACACAGGAATCCTTTAGGAAATCCATACACTGTTGCTTGACTAGAAAGAAAAGTTCCTTGCATTTTCCCAAAATTTATATTCATGGGTCTCAAATCCGAGTTTTGAAAAAGGAGGAATCTTTGAGTGAAAAGAATATTGAATAATTAAAGTAACTCTTAAGATCAGATACAAAAATCCACCATAAATATCTTACATGCCGCTATTGTCTGATGAGAATCTCTGTAGACAAACTTGTTGTTACTGCTAGAACTGTAAAAATCCTCCTTTGTGACTGGGGTTGAGGGTATTTTGAACTGGGGCGCTCCAGAGGCTGTGTTTTCAGACAGGAACAAAATTTGGACACATTTCAAAAAGCAAGCCCAATCAATGAGGAAGAAAAAAACAACAAAAAACCTGTCCTCCTAATGGTTTTTCGTATTAAACCCTCCCTGAAACAAATGAATGTGCACCAAAAATACATATTTACCAAGTAATACCTATGATATGACAGACATGAAAAAGTGTTCACAGACAAAAATGAGCCAGCCTTCAACATTTGATTTGAATCAACATTTGCTTCTTTGGCACGAGCAACAAAAACGTTAGGGCTTTAAATCTTATAATTTGCCCATTAAAGGCAGAGGTTAAATTTTAAGACCTCTCTGAGCATAGCTGGCCATCTGAATTACAAAAATAGGTCTGAAAAAAGCCAGTAAAGGGACAATTCAACCACTGGATCTGACACATCTGTGTCTTTATTTAAAGTATTTCATTAGGCCTAAAAAAAATCTGATATTGAAATCCCTTGTTGACCTTTATTAGAGGTTGATCCAAAGATGGACGTCTGAGTCCGAGATGAGGAGGTACTACCGGGCCGTTCAGGTTTTTTCTCATCTTTGAAATTGTTGAGGAGGTGTCGGATGTTTTTCTCTTTGTCTTTATCTATTGAGACAGTAGACCTCTGAAAACAAAAAATAAATATTTTGAAGTTTCATTTTTATGTAACAAAGAGCGGCACACTAACCAATTAAAAGTCTGATTTTTCTGTGTCATAGCAAATGGGCTAAATAAACTAGTGGATTCAGTGAAAAGAAAAAAGCTAGGACAGGAACCTTTTCCTCAATGCAAAGAAGATAAAAATTATGAATTTGGATAAATGCTCTGAACTCTGCAATATTGTAATTGATGATAAACAACTTGAAAGCGTCCCAAACTTCATTTAATTGGGGGGGGGGCAGACTAGACGAAGATGTGAAAACATCACCGGAAATAATTAGAAGACTGATGATCACCACTACCAAAATGAAAAAATGCCCCAAATCTGGAAGAGTGAAACGCTCAACTTTAAATGAAAATTCTGAAAACTTGCATTTTTCCTGCTGCACTATATGGATGATCACAAAGATAGATGAAAGAAAGATAAGTGCATTTGAATTAAAATGTTACAGGAAAATCCTCAGAAGGGCCATGGATCCAGAGAAAGTAATGAAAACAAAAATACGGGACACTTGGCAGCTCTAAAAAATTGTTAAAACCTTTAAAACCTTTTATGGGGATGGTGCATTTTACATGAAAATTTTCTGCAAAGCTGAGTCATTCAATCATGAAAGTCTTTAGGGCACCAATAGAAAAACAGCATAAGGTCTGGAAGGAAATTTGCCATACAATTAATTCATTTCCTCTCAATTTTTGTTGTTTTTGTGATTTTGATATTTAAGATGTGCAGTAGAATCTCATGCATGTTTTACAACGTTACCGATATCTTGGTTACAGCTAAGCATGGAAAGAGTATGAACAAGAAACTCTGCATGAGACAGAAGCAGAAGCTTTTAATCTGAGACAACTCAGCTAAATGGAGACAATAAGCTTTTCAAAACAAAATAACTTTCATTTCACTATTTTCTACCTTTATTCTTTATGTTACTGCAGATGTGTTAAACTCACATTATGTTTCTGTTCCCTCTCCTTTTTGGCTTGAGATCTACGCGCATACCACATTCCAATGTCTCGTCCCTTCAATTCAGGCGGAGGCCTCTCTCGTTCACCTGATTCCCCAGAGGAGCCCTGCGGACTGTGATCTTCTGTAAAACAATAAAAATTGAGTTTGAAAGAACGGAGTGCAATTTTGAATATAATGAATAAAAAAGCCTCCACTGGAATATGAAATTTCCAGTAAATTTTCATGTTAAAAAATGCAACAACTCAAATTCTGTACTGCAGATATTACACAGCTCCAGAAGTGTGTACATGGAGGAGATGATTGTTATTATTGTTGCGATGATACATTACTAATCTGGCTCAAAAGTTTGGCAGATTGATATGATCAGTCCCATAAAATCAGGTTAGGCCCAGTCTTGGATAAAAAAATCTAAGCTAAACTCCAGCAGACCTCAAGAATGGAATATCTTTTAAAAATAGGCAGAATACTATTTTATTTCCCTTTAGCCACTGTCAGAGCATAAAAAAACAATAACATGATTGAAACAAACATTGATACACACACATACACAAAAGATAGCCAAACCTCTCCTAAATTTGCCTCCACGGCCAGCATGCATGGGGTGTCCTCTGAACCCAGAATTGTTGTACTCTGCGTAGCCCGCATTGAAGCCTGGGTTGAAGCCTGCATTGAAGTTGCCTTGTTGTTGCTGGAACTGCCCCCACGGCTGCTGCTGCTGAAAGCCTCCGTGACCCCCTCGGCCCCGGTAGCCTCCTCTGCCACCCCGTTGGCTCCTGCCGTGAAATTGTCTCTGACCAGATCCAAAGTTGTTCCAGCTCATGACTGCATTAAACACCTCAAACCTGTCAGATACAAAAGTTCAGCGAAGTGAGTCCCATGCTCAAAGCTTAGTCTGGGTGTACAAGGAGTACAGTAGACCTGTGATGCTGTACTAGTCACACGTCATCCTATGGTAGGTTGCCACTGCTTTCCACACCACCCCTTTACTTTCACTTAGTCTGAAGAGACAAAGCTATCCATTCACGGCTGGATGAAAAGGGGAGCTTAGGGCGACTGCACTACTGTATGAACCTTTCTTTCTTTCTTAATCTTTACCTTTAGTACCTTTCGATGTAAGGTTTAATTGCTATGCACAAACTTTCGCCACTGATCCCTATCTAGACT
>JBCIKM010239059.1:0-12283 GCA_039654465.1 Melibe viridis | reverse complement strand
AGAGAGAGAGAGAGAGAGAGAGAGAGAGAGAGAGAGAGAGAGAGAGAGAGAGAGAGAGAGAGAAAGAGAGAGAGGGAGGGAGAGATTAGATTTTTTAGAAAAACAAATAAAGACCCCAAAACAAACAAACAAACAAGGAAACAAACAAACAAGCAAGCAAACAAACAAACAAACAAGCAAGCAAGCAAATAAACGTCAACCACACACACAAACACGCCAGACACACGCATTAGACGTGCGCGCCTATACACACAAACACAAACGATAAGTCCAAAAGAAAGGACGAAATCCAGAGATATTAGATCTATTACAAAAACAGAACTGGCCACAATGGCTTAAATGGAAAGGCATTTGACTGTCATACCGGAGAGCATTGGTTCCATTGCTGCCGCCGCCAGCGTGTTGTGTCCCTGGGTAAGGGACTTAACCTTACAGGTTGATCCTATCCGAGATGGATGTTAAAATCGGAAGTCCCTCTGGGTAAAGACTTTTTTGTCTTTTTTGTCCATAAATCATGACATGACTAACAAGTCTTATGTATTTAATGTTCGTTGTCTGCCAGGGAATTGTTATTCTAAAGCTCTTATTTAACCAAAAGAAAAGAAAACGAACTTCTGACCAACCAGCCAACCCCACCCTCCCTCCTCCGAGTCAAGAAGTTCATACAGTCATAATATATCAAGAAAATGTGTAAAGAGATGTCAGAAAAATTAAGCCAAAACCTAACACCAACATTCGTATTGAAAAGGTCAACGATGACGATGTCGACCTCATAGGAACTGCACATATAGATATAGACAATCCACTAGACCTCCTGAAACAACACCATCTTATTGTAAACAAGAAGACAGAATTCCTCACGATCAGCAAATGGGAAACAGATCGGAAAGACGAAAAAAAGTCTCTTGTCAGACCAATCTTGACCTACAACTGTGAGAGCTGGGCATTGGCCAAACACACCTGACAGTTTCCTCAGTAAAAACCTCCGGCGAGTATTACGGATTATACTGTACGACCAAGATACGGAACAAATCCCTTACAGAAAGTGTGAGGAAAGGAACAAATCCCTTACAGAAAGTGAGAGGAAAGGAACAAATCCCTCTGCAGAAAGTGTGAGGAAAGGAACAAATCCCTTACATAAGGTGTGAGGAAAGGAACAAATCCCTCTGCAGAAAGTGTGAGGAAAGACCGCTACCCCTCTTCCTCCTAGAGGGGACATGTCGACTCTTTAGGAATATACGGCGCAGGCAATGTCATTTTGTTTTGCTGGTTACAGTGAGAGTCACAAAGGCCGCCTAAGAACGACATACCAATCGTGCTCAACAGGGACGGGCGGAGATCTAACGAAAGCTTTCAACTGGGATCAGCAGACGACCTCAAATGGCCTTAAGAATTGACTCAAGACAAGGAGCAATGGAGGGAGCTGGTGGCTGAGATAACTTAAGCTGCCAAGGCGCCCTTGTCAGATGACTGGGATGCGGAAAGGTAATTCCTTCCTTCCTCCATTTATTATTTATTGATTTTGTGTCATGTAGCTCAGGGCATTTTGCCCTATTTTTTCAGTAGTTTTATAATGTAGTTTCGAACAGGCAAACAAACATGCACACAAATAAAATCAACAGCAACGAAAAGTCTCGGCTCCCTGTGGTTCGTAGATTGGATGTTATGCTCATCTATCCATTTGGAGCGTGCATTGCAGACGTACAATTATCATAATATTGGTCTTACTTTGATGCTGATAATCTAATAATACATTCTAAATAACGCTCGTGTGCCGGCATTTTGGGCACTAATCGATGCCATCCAAATAAAGACCTTGGATGAAGTGTTGTTGGTATTTATCATTGCCATCCTTGTGGTTGTAAAACCAGATAAACAACTTTTTATAATTGCAGTTTTATACGTATCATGTGTCAGTGGCCTTACACTTACATGTACTTTTACGCAGAGTGCACAAGTGAGGATACATTTTATTGACACCTCGATTACAAGTAGGCTATTCCCTGAGCACGTTTAAATATAACAAAAGAAAAATTCTATAAAATACAGAAATATGAAATTGTAGTTGCTCGATTTCAGACACGGTTTGTGACTTTGTGGAGCAACGACAAGATATTTTCATAACAAGGTCATTGGGAGAAGGAGGAGGAAGTGGAGGAGAAGGATGATGATGATGATGATGGTGATGAGAAGAAGAAGAAGAAGAAGAAGAAGAAGAAGAAGAAGAAGAAGAAGAAGAAGTTCTCTTTGAGCTAAAGTTAATAATTTACTTCATTTATAATTCTGCGATACTATTTTGAACTTTACTCATTAATATTCATTATCAATTGAGTTATTCCTACTTCCTGTTTCCCATTATGATGGGAAATAAATTTCCGATAGCAGTAGAGGCCTTACTTATGCGTTGTGCTCGATAACTTGAAATGAAAAATGAATTGAGTCCGAGATCAATTTATCAGTGTGTTACAAACATATTTTGAAGGGTCAATGTTGACTACACATGTTCCTTTTGTGTGTCCATTCGTTATGCATTCAGAGCAAAGCGTACATTATTTGTGCGCTTAGTCCTATGAGTTGATGCGGCTGTCGACAACTGACGACGATCTCTTGTGTACCCCATGTCGATAAAACAACGGTGTCTTACCTAACAAAATGCCTAAAGGGAAAAACAAATTGAACTTAACGATTTCTGTTTCAGAGCCTTCATCAGATGGAAGCGAGTAAGTAATAACAACTGAAATGATTGTTAAGTACTCCCTCACATAAACTGTTTCCGCATGTCAAATGAGCTTGGTGTGTTGGTGTGTGTGTGTGGTTACAGGCAGAAGGGTGATCAGCTACTGCTATCTTCATTTTAGAGTCCACCTTGTCTGAAGTCCCCTTTAATTTTATGGAAAGGATTATTAAGTCCTCTGATACCAGCTAATCTTTGAGAAGAGAATGGAAACTGACCCGAAGCTGGAGCAGACTGCCTGGAGAGGGCATGTCAGAGTGTAGTCTAGATGTGTGCACGACTTCTGTAATCAACTCCTTTAAGATTCCTTCTCCATTTCATGCAATGAAATCTTCTGGCTATGCAATGGGCTTCTAGTTATTCCTTACAAGCAAGCACACTCAAGCAACTTTCTGCGCCAGTGCAATTTTAAGCGCACTTCCTTTTGTCTAGATCATTATTCATTAGGTATTCAGTTCTGCAAGAAAATTGAACAATCAAAGGGTAAATTCGAGATAAGCTGCATTTAAATAATCTATTTTGTTGTGTAATGACAGACATTTTGGTGTTGCCCTAACCGCCTGTCGTGAGTGTCGCTTGTGGGTTGTAGGATGGTGCTATTGCTAGGGTTCTCTTCATGTCAGTTCGTCACCCTAGTGACCTTTTTGACTTGCACCAGGTAAACAAGCAGGTGTTCTGTGAATGACAGACCTGCCTTCTGTCCCGATTTGATATTTTGGGTTTTGTCATTTAAAAAAATATATATTTATTATATAGCTGTTTTTTTTTTTAACGAATTCAATTGGATTAATTCACAACTTTGTACAGCCTACGGTGAAGTGCCCCTATTTGGATTTTCAAAACGTAGGCAGGTCTGGAATAAGTATTTGATGCTTTTCAAAATACAAATCAGTATTTTTACAGCTGTTCAGCTACCTTTCCAGGTATTCAGCTACCCATTTACGGCCATTAAGCCGCCCGCTTTTAACTCCCCAATGCTAATCAAGTGCAAGGAAGAGGCTAGCCGTAGTTGATAATGGCCACTTGTTCTAGCCGTCCATAAGTATGTATAGACTCCCGAGTAAGCAGTCATTAGGTATGGAGAGACTGATTATGAGGTACTTTAACCTTAATTCTCTCTGTGCCAGGAGGCACATAAGGCTTGGACATTATTTTTCCAGTCAGTTCTGTATGCAGCTGCACGTCATGCTGACTCCCACGTCGCCCAGCCTGCTCTATCTCTTTCCACCTCCACCATTCTCCGCCATGTCATTCTGGGGCTCCCTCTCTTCCTCCGTCCTTCAGGGGTCCATCCGAGGGCAACAACACAATCTTCATTCCTATTCTTTCTCAAAACATGCCCAGTCCAACACCATCTCCGCCTCCAATCTCCTCGCTTATCCATCCTGCTCCTGCCATCTCAAGAACTTTCTTATTCGGAATGTGATGTTGCCACCTTATCTTAAATATCCTTCTCAAGCTCTTGGTCTGGAAGCTATCAAGTTTTTGTTCTTCTCCCTTGGTCAGTTTCCAGGTCTCACGTCCGTAAAGCAGGACTGACAAGACTAAACTTTTGAAAAGGGAGGCTTTAATCTTTCTGCTGATGTTGCTGGCTTGCAAGATATTTGAAAGCTGCTTGATCTGAGCACTGGCTAAAGCTATTCTTTTCTTCACATCTGCTGTGCCTCCTCCATCTTTTGTGACATCTACTCCAAGAAATGTAAATCTATCTACTTCTTCTACTTCCTGACTCTCTCCAACCTTCAGCTTGTCCTCACTCTTGCTGTTCATTTTCATGACATTTCATTTCTTGCCATTCAAGTTCAGTCCCACTTTCCCAGCATTCTCTTCCAGTCTGGTGGTCTTGTACTGTAGGTGGCTCATAGTTAAAGATATGAGGGCTAGATCATCAGCATAATAGAGGTCCTCTAGCATGGTGATGCAATTCCATCTGATGCCATTTCTCTCAGCCGTTGTGGTTTTCTGCATGACCCAGTCAATCACCAGGAGGAAGAGAAACCCTGACATGCAGCAGCCCTGCTTTACTCCCGTTACTACTGGGAACCAGTCTGTTGTCTCATTGTCATCAATGACTGCACACTGAAAGTCTTCATTAAGGGTCCTGACCATCTGTATCAGTTTGAAGGGTATTCTGTATTTGTGCATAATGATCCAAAGACTGTCTCAATGTATGGAATCAATGTATGATTGCTATGAGTTAGTATTGCATAAAATACTGCACAATCAATCCTTCTCCTAGAACATGCAGATCCTGTTCTGCACTGGAGTGATCTCATGTTCTATTTTCCGCATGTTCTGCAAATGGCAGCTCACCTCAGTTAAGAAGGTAGCCTCAGAACTTCGATGCAACACAAACCAAAATATTGGTACTGTTTTCAGAGCCATTTTTGTGTTGAGACCACCAGAACTCGTAGCTTTCTTCTTTCCTTCATAGTTAGAAAGAAGAATTTTTTAATGTATTAAAACAAAAGTTATCTATCAGTGATTGGGGGGGGGGGGGGTGCCATCTTCGTTGGTGTTTATGAGAGAAAAAAAGTTTCATTGCAGTGTGCAAAGATTGACAAGAGAGAAGAGTGGTCATTGGCTGCACTCAGAGTAGGCCCCACCTCCATTTAGCCAAGCTGTCTTTAATAAGATGTCACTTCCGTTCCTTGATCATAATCCTCAGTCCTGAGACTAAAAAGTTGTGTGCTATGGGATTGTATTAGTTATCTCCTTTGCAATCTGCCTAAGAGCAAGATTTTTTGGTTTTCCGAGGACCGTGGTCTAAGGCAGTGACCTCTGCATTACATTTTTCAAGTTTTTATCATAATAGTGGATTGTCAAAAAGCGCCAAAAATACACAATGATTGTGAGTCTTTCATAAAGTGTTGAGTCATTGTTAAGGCGTGAACCCCATTTCCTTGGGTTGCTGACTTTTTTCATGTATTTTTATTTTAACTTTATTACTTCAATGTTCTATTATTTAGTCGTCAGAATGGGAACCAAGCAAACTTGGAGGCTCTACAGCAAAAACTTTTGGATCTTGACATTGATGATCAGCAGAGGGAAAGATTGAAGGAGTTTTTGTCTCAGAAGCAAAAAATTGGAGAACTGGCAGAGGAGGACTGTGAAAAACTTGGAGAGCTTGGAGCAGGAAATGGAGGTGTTGTTACTAAAGTTATGCATCATCCTAGCAGCTTGGTAATGGCAAGGAAGGTAACCAATGCCATATTGAATAGATTTTAAATTATTGAATTTTTAAAGAGAGAATGAAGGCTGTGGGAAGCTGGATATGCAATAAAAGAGCGACGGGTATGGAAGCTTCCATAAAAACAGAGACAAACTACAATGACGTTTCGGGTGATACCCTTTCTCAACATGAACGAAACATATGTTTTTATGGAAGCTTCCATACCCGTCGCTCTTTTATTGAATTTTTTAAGATGTGGTTCAGGGGGTTAAAATGGTAATGGTTTGGTTGTTAAACAGCTTTAATTCTCATCTATATGTTTATTGTTTTGGGGCAGTTATAGATGAGGGGCATTATTAATTCTTAGAGCTCTCGTCAAATATAGTAATGATGATCAGATTTTGGACAGGTGACATAAGTGCTACAAATCAGTTCCATAAAGTCCCCAGTTCTGTGGTCTGGTCGATAACCACTGACTTTATGCCTTTGGTTACCACATCGACCTCATCCTATTTGAAACATTTTCTCTTTGCAAATAAATTACAATATGCCCAGCTGGCAGCATTTATTGTCTTTGAAAATTTTCACTCTCCTGTTTGTTGATAATTGGCTGTCTTATGTGATGAGTTTTGTATATTTGGATAAATGCCTTTCTTATAATTTTGCCATGAGTTCTAATGAAGATTGATTTAATAGTGAAATAAACAGTGAACAATTTTTTCCATCACAAACATCAAATATCGGTAAATAATAATCAAGAATGCAATGGTCTGATTTATGTGTTCAAAGACTTGAGGGCATGTTGGTTTAATAATGCCATAATATACTCTTTGTAAACAAGTTATCGAAATAAAGTTGTCTTAATTTATTTTCTTTTTTTGTCCAGTTAATTCACTTGGAAATTAAACCAACAGTAAGGAATCAGATCATCAGGGAACTGAAAGTTCTTCATGAGTGCAACTCCCCTTACATAGTAGGATTTTATGGTGCTTTTTATAGCGATGGAGAGATAAGCATCTGTATGGAATACATGGTTTGTACTTTGAATATTTTTGTAACTCACACTCTTTGATTTGGATACTGCCTTAAAATCATATAGAATAGCATTGCTTGTAATATGAACTAAGTGACCAAGGAGCTGGGAAAAACTCTGGATCACAAGAAATGAAGACGGGCAAAAGATCGGTCCACTGTACCTTATCTTGCGTGGCATAATGAGAAATACAAGGGGTATTACTCGATCTTAAGCCCTTGATCTGCTCCTTGATAAAGACCAATGAGCCAATTTACCACATGGCATTCTGATTATAAAAAAAGTAGAACATATATCATTTTCTAATGCATTGACTATCAAAACATTTATATGATCATTTGTTACAATGTTGCATAATGTCCAAGAGTATTTAAGGTCATTTGACCTATTATAACCAGTTCTTCCTATCATATCATATTATATCATATCATTTCGTATATCCTAAATAATAATATGATTGTAATGAAAATCTTCTTGTCACCCTTTTTCAGGATGGTGGTTCACTAGACTTGATATTGCGGAAAGCAGGAAGAATTCCAGAGCCAATATTAGGCATCATTAACATAGCTGTGAGTGATGTTCATTCATTTCACATTGAAGGTTAACTTAATTATGTCTGAGTGTCCTACATTTTAATGAATTATAGTAGTTAGACTTTCTCATTCTTAATTTCACTTACATTTTTACATACTTCTGTCCCGAAGAGAAATGTAAACCATTTTACTTATTTATTGATGCACAAGTGTTCTGGGTGTCTAGTGTCTTTAATTTCCCTCTGTGTCCAGGAAAACTTTTACTTTATTTTTTATGGTTTCTTTGTCAGTATAAGTTGCTTATAGATTTTCATATGCCACAACGTTCACATGCTTTTTATTCAATGAGTTATTTGGTACTAGTTGAAAATAGGAAGTGTCTACAAAGCAGTTTTTTTATTTTTTTATTTGCTGTTGAAATTTTGTTTTAAAATTCTTGACTGGAATTTACTATAATTTGCCTTGGGTTTAAAAAAAAAATCTAGTCTTAGTACCGGGTGGCTTGAAGCAGAGGTTTTCAAGTCTTTTTTCTTGTGAGATTACTACCTTATGTGGAACAAACATTGGTATACAAATGTTTGGGGATAGTCATAGAGTTAATAGATCTAGATAAAGGATGATATCCGAAAGTGAGGTGCCCCTTTTAGAGCAGGGGAACAAAAAATGTTTGACATATATATTATTGTAATTGATTAGAAGACAGGTCATGAATAGTGTGGGCAGTTGGTGGGAGTCTCTGGTGGGCTTTTTTACACCTGGTTTTTTTGGGTTTTTTTTCTCTATGTTGAAACTATCCTCTTGCCACTTGATGTCATGGTTTTGTTGATTTCATGCTTTTAGGTTCACAACTTCTATGTCACAAGTTAGACATACTTTGTATGTTAATGAGGTTTTTGTTATTTTTATAGATCATCTCTCTGTGGTGTTAATTTATATTTTGGGAGTGAGTGTTGGCCATTTTTGTCAGGAGAGAGATTTATTTTTGTCATTGTAAAGCATCTCTATGTGTTGTCAAAATGTGTTGAGAGAGATGATATTTTGTTCAGTGTAAATCATCTCTCTCTCTGCTCTTTGTGGTTTGATCTGTTCTCTCTTTTAACTTCTTCTATCATCTTACTTTCCCTTGGACTCCTCTACGATCCTCTTGTGTTGTGGGGCCCTAAAACCACCAATTAACAAATAAGGAAACAAAAATAAGAATGCTTTGTTCTGCCTGCTATTATTATAGTTTACATATATGCAAAGTGTGGTGTTAAAGAAGAAAAAAAAAGAACTTTGAAATGTAAATTTTGGCTTTACATTTCACAAATATACGGGAGGTTTGATGAGTTCTGGACTTTCAGTAGCTCAGGTGGCCAACATGTTGGGTTTTTTGTTTTTACTTTCTTTCATGTATAAATCCTTTATAATTTGATGACAAGATGAATAATGATTTGTTGCTGTTGGTAATTTTCAGGTTTTAAAAGGATTATCTTACTTGAGGGAGAAACATCAGATTATTCATAGAGGTAGGTGTTGGAAATAAAACCATCCCAATCCCATGTGATTAATAGAGACACAATTACCTACCTCACCAAAGCATTCACTATTATAAATTTTCCTACTGTGTGTGTGTACGGTACTCCTGCCTAGAGACACCCTATATGGACATAAAGCTCTCACTCCGAGGAATGTAGGAAATTGGATATTAATTAAGATAAGGATAGCTGGGCCAAGAGACAGCAATTTAAGTCTGGCGGCCATTTTAAATTTCACCACTTATTGCACTGTCTCTCGCAGGCCCCACTGTCGTTGGAATAAATTAAAAAGTGGAGCGGTGGGGAGGGGGACAAGGGACGGTTGGGGGTAGCTCTATTATTTGGGATGACAAGTAGAGGAATATGGTATATGGGGTAATGGATGATAATTTATTTGCAGCCATGGCTGCAACAGGACTTCTTGTATGAGATGAAAGCGTACTATAGTCCGTTCACAAGTAAATGGTGTGCTTTTTTTTTCATTTTTTCCCAGCTGATTTTCCCTGTACAGCTCTGAAATTATGCACATATTCTCATGAATCAATTTGTCATTTGCTAAACTAGCTATTTTCATAAAAATCAAAACAATATGAAAGAAATTCGCATATTTTAGCTATACTAAAATCCATAATGGGTAAGGATCGAAAATGTGAGATTTACAGTTTAGTTATTCCTGATTTTCAGCTGTCTATTTTTGTGGAAATCATGAAGAAGAAATTATTCATTTGGTGTTTAGAAATACGTGTGGTATAAGAGATGAAAAAATGTATTATTGTCAAGTGACTTGTCAGTTTCATTTTTTGAGGTTGGTTTGATGAAATCTGAGTTCTGAAGCTGTTCTTTTCAATGGTTTGTAGTTCGACTTGCTTTTGATGTTTCTTGGTAATGAAACTGATAAGAGGTTCAAAGCTACAGATTTAAGTTCATCCTTGTTGATTGCGACATGCAAGTATTTTTATAAAGAAATGTGAGCTATGAAAGCTTCTTTGTCAGTTTTCTAAAATAGTTAGACACATTCAGATCAAAACATGTGTATTTCCATTATACCAGCTGTAGGTAAAAGATCTGGACTGCATTTAGCATGTTGAACACAAATTTCTGTTCTATAAAATAATAACGCAACCTGACTTAAAAGGGTTTGCGATAAAGGGTCATCACATGTATTGCCTCTGTCTTTTGTTTGCCTGATTATTGTTTTTTTTTTTTTTTTTAGTTCAGTGAAAGAGGCACATTTAGTCTAGTGGCTTTACTTACACCCCGTATTTGGCCAATGGCTTTGGAATGTTTACAGAGTAGTTTTCAACCAAATGTCATAAAAAATACTCACCAATTGGCTGTTTAGTGCTGTATTTTTATGGAGAAAATCTACGTTTTTCTTTTTCCTTTAGGGCTGGATGTGTGCGTTTTTCTTTGATAAAAAAAATCAATGTTCCTTTTTAAAACTATTTTTTTATATACCAAATGCAAGTACATGTAAAGCACCTTGATGAAAACTCTATGCATTTATAACAGTTGCAGTTTTATAAGCAACAAAACATTGTAGCTCTTAAACGGAAGACAACCTAGCCTTTATTATCAGATTAAAAATGTTGAAATTCTTTTTCATGGTTTATATTAAGTTGTACACCTTAATTTTTTCACATTTTCCTTCAGATGTAAAGCCTTCAAACATTCTTGTAAACTCAAGAGGAGAAATAAAAATCTGTGATTTTGGTGTAAGTGGTCAACTGATTGACTCCATGGCCAATTCTTTTGTGGGAACCAGATCATACATGGCTGTAAGTTTTTCTCCCACATTTCTTTGCCCATTTTGTTTTAGTCCTTATTAGTTTGGATGGATTTTTATCCTAAGATGTTAATATTTTTATGTCTCAAGTTTTACAGAGCTGAATTTCCACAGAATATTGTTGATGTCATTATTAAGCAATGGGACGTGTCATCTACTGTAAATTTTGTGACCAAAACTTGAATAGCTGTCTGCTATTTAAAAAAAAAGGTTTATTTTTGTTACTTTTCAAGTTGTAAATCGGGGGCTACTAAAAATTATGCTATGTTGAATCTGTGATGTGGACCATTACACACTTAAAGTCGACTGCAAATGTGCTTACCAATTGTTTTCTAGGACATGCCACAGTAATATACAAATAAGTTGTTAAGTAAGTACAATAATAAAACCACGAACATAATTAAAATTATAATGATCTTAATGGATTTCCTTGAAAGGCTCCCAATCTTGACTCTAAAACACTCTGAAATAATGGCAATCTTGTCTTTTCCAACCCAAAGGTTTGCATGCAACACATATTAAAGGCTGTAAATGGCTGTTTAATTGTCACTCTTAAAACTTAATTTGACAAAATAGAGAATCTCTGAGAATTTACGATTTACTGTGGCTTCATTCAAAACGAGGCTCAGGTCAACTATGCTTTGGCACACAAACAGTACACTGTCATTAACACACTTCACAGGCGTGCAAAGCTGTAAATGGATTGTGTTTGGTATGGGATTGAGGGTCGTTGAATGAACTTTGAATTAATGTCAAGTCTTACTGAAGTGTGGTTGGTAGAACCATAGAAACAAAAAATAACACAGAGGACTTGTTTTCTAAAAGAACCCCCCCCCCCCTCCCCTCACACACACACACATCTTATATCCTTTATGCCTGCAAATTCCCTTTAAATGAAGATAAATGCACCCCTTATTGTGCTGTTCTTGACATTTGTACTATTTATCATCAATCATCGACTCAATTGTTTGGAATTTCTTTAATTCCCCATGCCTGTTCCCTGTTGTTACTTCCTGTGTTTCACATCACGATTATCAAGGTTGCTGTGTTCTCATTTTTTACTATTCCGTCTCATTCTGTGGGCACTGCCCACTTGTCTTCTAAAGAAAAGTTTTACTAATTAAATTAAAAATTGTCTCACTGATTGTCAGTTGCATTCTTTTTCTTAACATACAACTATTTATCTTATTTGTTTAAAATTTCTTTTTTTGTCTGGCCCCCTTCTGTGCCTTTCAAGCAAAAAGTGCAGGTGGTTAATGGAAGTCTCTGGTGGGCTCTTCTACTTCTGTTTCTTTTCTTTTACACTGAAGCTATCGTCTTACTTTTTCCCCCTTTCTGTGATGTCCTGTTTTTTTTGTCTTGTTTGTAATTCAATGCTCATCCCTTATTTCATGCCTTTTGGTACATGACTGTGGGGTCACAGGTTAAACATACTGAGCACTTTTGTACACAAAGGGGGTTTAAAGATCTTGGGTCTTCCTGTACCATAATGCTGTTATATGTGATGG
>JBCIKM010238948.1:0-12284 GCA_039654465.1 Melibe viridis | reverse complement strand
TCAATCCAAATATATAGTCAAAATTCTATAAAAATGTCAGTGATGTTAGGGTCCAAAATATAGCAAGAGAAATAACTGGCAGAACACCTTAAAAAATTCTGGATGGAATCAGTTAAAATATTTTTAATGTGATTTTACTATAGTTGTGGGCTCGGTGGCAGAGAGGTAGGGTGTTTGCCTCTCAACCTGAAGGTTGCGGCTTTCAGTCCTATGAACGGCAAAAACTTTCTGGTTGTTTTCTAATCGGTTGCTACTGGCTGGTTGCATAGTAATTCCCTCTTAACCTGAAGGCCGCAGATTTGAGCCCCAATGTTTTAGTACCTTTGCCGCTCAAGCTCCTTAAACCATGTAAACTTTATTTTGCAACAAAGTCATCACAAAATGGAGAATTCCTTGGAACCAAGAGGAAAATAATTATCTAGGCCTCTTGGCCTCTTTGAAAAATAAAAACATGCAGTTGTGTGTAATTTTTAAGAGGCATGCATATTCATATATATCAATATCCTCATTACAACCAAGGGTGCATTTTGTACCCCATTTTGGAAGGATTAACTGTGAGAGATAAGGATCTATTAGCAAATTTATGGTACAGTATGTAGGTACACCACAGTCTATGAATGACAGGGTAAATGGGTCGCACAAATAAGGTTAACTGCATGGGTAAATTTGGTCTCTTGGGAACAAAAAATTTGGCTAACATTGATTTATGACATCTTGTCTTTGTCAGGATGCAGACTCCTTGGACACCTGGAAAGATGGATTTATGGTCTACATTGTGGCTCCAGACACAGGGGTGGTGCGTTACAAGCGGATTATCTACACTGGCACCAACAAACGCCTCTTTGACACCGAAACAGAGCAGCTGATTAGTGTTTTGAATTGTAAGTCTTGCTTTGTTATGGTTTCAATGAATTATTTAATTTTATTTTATTTCTATCTTTCAACATTAACTGTTGCTTTGAAAATCTCCTGGTTTCATTTCCTGGGTTTTTGAGGATTTTTTTTCTTTTTTTAAAAATTTAACCAACTTTCTTCTTCTTCGTTTTATACAGAGCTGGCCAAATTTGTTATTTAAAGCTCTGCTTCTATTACTTATTTTTTTCAAATCTTTTACATTTGATGGACAAAATAAATTTGTTTTTGTTTATTTATCGAAATTTTCAAGTCTTATTTCACACCCATTAAAGTTATTATTATTCATTTATTTATGCCTTGAATAGGTTCATTTTTATTTTTATTTTTTTTATGCTGGGCCTGTATTTTTATTTATCCTTTCATGGATGCCCAGGCCACGACATTTTTGTGTTCACACGTGAACAGGCCAATTTTTTAAATTTTTTTTTTAAATCAATTTATTAACTTTTATATATATTCATTTTCATATTTATCATTTATTTCATCAGATATAAGGATGTGTTTGAATTTACTTTAAAATTTTAAAGGCAAATTCCACTATCTCAAATATATCAAATTAACATTGCCATCCCTCCCTCCCATCTGTGAATCTTTGGCTTATGCTTGGTATGAAAAGCTAATGTATTTTTATAATTTTATCTTTGAAATACTATTTCATGGTCTTTAATACTGTTCCTTTACTCTTATTTAAAAAGGAAGTAGTTTTCACACTATTCTAACACCAACAACTGAGAAAAAGATGTTTGGGAGGGGCACCACCACCTCCCCCCCCCCCCCCCCCCCTCCCTACCCTTCTATTCATGAATAAAACTTATTGCCAGATTTTAATTATATCAGCAATTAATGTTTTTGCCTGTAGCTGTACCTGCCAACTTCTTGATTGCCATGGCTGCTAACATCAACCCCATCCGCCCAGACAACAACTTGACAGCGCTGTACGAGGCAGTGGAGAAATCCATCTACTGTAAGGTGGGCCACAGTCGTCTCAGACGCCTGCAACCAAACCAGGCCTACGCTATGGTTGCTCTCAAAGGTTGGTACACTAGGTCTGTAGGTACATGTTGTAAATATCCATGGACTTTGCAGAAAGCATGTCAAGTTGCTGAATGGGAAGGGAAAGCTGGTAATGGCTGTGTTTACAATTAAGAATTCTTTTTTTGTGTGTGTATAGGAGCAGTTGTTCAATATAACCTCATTCAATGCCATAGAGCAGTTGATGTTGAAACTAACTGAAAATAACTTGATGGCAAAATAAGGTGTGAATTCACCATTGTGAAAGTCTGACACCTAGCCTGTTATGTCAAAGACTCCTAAAAATGTTGTCCTCGAATTAGGACGGCCTTTTTTTTCCTTGTTTAAGCTATTCTTACTTTGAGAATGATTGGTTTGGAAAATAAATTGGAACACATATTTAAGAGCAATATCATTTTTTTAAAGATATTTGACATAGTTTAGCTGTAACGTCAATTGATTTCTATTTCTTCATCTCAGAGCACCCCAAGAGAACAGTGGAGGTGATCGGAAGGCACAAAGATAGGGATGGGTTCAGGAAAGCTTTTGCATCATTCTCAATGCCTCAAACAAACATTGAAATTCATGTGAGTGATTTCTTACTTCTTTGGGGATGCTTATTTTTATTTTTTTTGTCAATGCAAAAAATGTTATTAAACTCCAAAGATCACTCAAAATCATTTTATTAATCTCTCGGTCTTATGTTTGGTTAAGCAGCTGATATTTTCATTTTAAAAGTTCAATTCAATCCTCCATTATTGGGTGTTATGCACTGCAATAGTTTCTTTTCTTTTTAATATTATCTAGGTCTTGAGCAAGCTTCATGAGGCTCAAAAGTGGAAGGACATAGTTAAAATAGTGGGTGCCTCATATGATGCTGCTGTGCCAAGAGTTGAAATGGCCAGTGATGTCAGTACTTGGGTGCCAGGTAGGAGCAAAAAAATTCCCAGAGTTTTAATTCAACCCCTTTTTTAACAAAGTCTTTAACATTGTATTTTGTTCTCATAAAATAGTTAAATAGCATGAGCAACTCCTCTTGCTATGTTCAATAAGACCATCTGCTCACAATGTTTGCCATCCATTGCTGCTGCCTCAGCATCCACTATAATAATATAAAATACTTTATTTCTGTGCAGATAACTCTCCATTCTTTTTTTTTTGTTTGTTTTCATTTTTCTGGTGAGATCTATAGATTTTAAATGCATGCTATTATTTGGCTTTATTAACTCTTTCAGGACCAGCCTTTTTTCGGGTTTAGACCAAGGGGGCGTGGCCATGTCAGCACGAATGTAAAAAACAACTTTCAAAAATAAAAATAAAACATTCCAGCACAAAGAAACACGTTCAAACTTAACTCAACTTCTCTTCATTCGTTCTTACCGGTTTTGGCAAGTTCAAAAGTAGGATCAGATAAGTTTCTGAAGCGAAATATGGTACTTCTTTTGAGAAATGATGTATCGTTTTTGGTCCTCAACGGATGTTCCGCGGAAACGATATATTGTCGATCGGTCCGGAAAGAGTTAAATGCAATTAATGTTTTCAAAGGTATGTTTTTTGTTATACCAGCAATTCCAAGAGTTCTTGACTCAACACTATCAGTGGAAGTGTCTTTAAAATTTCTTTTGCCTAGCTCAAATTTGAACTTGGGGCATTCTCAATCCTGTGCTATAATTTTCTTTTTTTTCTTTATAAGGGCTTGCAGTAATAAACTTTAGAAATAAATGATTCAATTCACTTAAGCTCTATTCTCATGTGTGCAGAGTTTTTCTGTACATGATAGGCAGTTGTCACTTATCTGTGGGACTTTTTTATCCTCATTAGTCTTTTTCTCCTCCACCTGAATCTTAGACCTAATTTTTTTTCATAGGAATATTTGTTTTTTTTGATTTTGTATGTATTCTATTTCTGTTTCATTTTTTTGTCATCATGAGAAATCCTAAATATTGTGCAACTTTTATGCAACTTTTACTCCCGTGTTTTTAGTAAGCGCTTGTCAAAGTTATTGTTACTGTCACCTTTCTTTTTTTGATGAGCTTACATGACCAAAAATTTCTTGCTTCTAAACTTCAAAACCTTTAAGAAAGATGTTCATTTAAACAATTCTTTCTGAAATGAAACAGACAGAGCTAAGTTTATGTCTCTTTGCAAAATTTGTAATTAAAAGATTCTGAAAGCTTTATTATTGTATTTTGTTCTCTTAAAATAGTTTAATAGCACGAGCAATTCCAAATAATTTTTAAGGCTCCTAACAACCCCATTGTGCTACACAAGTCTAGGGTTAAGGCTGTTGTGGGTGCGATGCGTTCCCAGAGTCGGGTTCTAACCTGGTTCTGGATCCGAGTGACCTGGGCAAGCCTGCATTTTATATGCTTCCTAAGATCCACAAGATGAAACACCCTGAGGATCTTCCACCTGGCAGGCCGATAGTATCAGCTATCTCCTGCCCCACAGAGAGTCTCCCAATTCTTGGACACCCTTTTTCAACTTATCATATCCACCTTACCTACATACATCAAGGACACCAACCACGCTCTCAAATTGTTTAGAGACATTCATTTCTCTGAACCAGGGGAGAGGCTAATTTTCACGCTTGACGTGTTGTCACTTTACACCTCTATCCCCCACTTGGAAAGTCTTAACGCAGTCTGTTATTTGATTGATAATTACCCTACTCCTGACGTCAGTTCCGACGCAGTTGTCCGCCTCACTGAACTGGTACTTACACTCAATTCGTTTGATTTTGATGATGAATTCTACCACCAGACTTCCAGGGTGGCCTTGGGCACTAAAATGGGGCCGTCCTAAGCTAACCTATTCTTGGGTCACCTTGAACTGTGTTTCCGCATGTCCCATGCTGGCCCTTGTCCGGAATTTTTCAGGCGTTATATTGACGACTTTGTTGGCATCACCACGATGAAACGGTCTGACCTTGACTTGTATGTGGCTTCTCTCAATTCTTTCCATCCTGCTATCAAGTATACCCATGAGATCTCCACTTTTTATGCGGTATTCCTTGACATCAAGGCCACTCTGACTGATACTGGTGTCCACACAACAGTGCACTATAAGGAGACTGATAGTCATTCATTCCTTCTTTATCAGTCTTCCCACCCTTCCAAGTGCAAATTATCCATTCCTTACGCCCAACTTACCCGTCTACGCAGGATCTGCTCTGATGATGAGGATTTTGCCAACAAGGGTAATGAGCTACTAGGATTCTACAGAGCTTGTGACTACCCTGAGCGGGTGCTGCACGGGGCGGTGCGTAAGGTCAGTTCAGTCACGCATACTAGGGCCTTGACACCTAGGCACCAGATACGACGCAAACCCGACCAGCCACCCACACACTCAAGCGGTAGCTAGGATTATCTTTGAGAATTACCATATCCTACAGTGGGATGAGGAAACCAGTGAGGCCTTCAGTGGACCACCATTGGTCGCATACAGGCGTGATCGCAATCTGCATGACTGGCTTGTCCAAAGCCGTCTCAGAACTGGCTCAGTTGCTCTCCCGCCCCGCAGGTGTGATAGATCGAGATGCAGGACCTGCCCCTACCTCTGCCTGGAGTTAAAGATCAAGCTCCCGCGGAAGGATTGGGATGTGCATTGCAACTCATCATGTTCCAGTTGAAATCTTGTATACGCCATCCGGTGTAAACACTTCCGGGACAAACTCTACATCGGCGAGACCGGCAAGTGTGTTAGCGACCGTTTTGTCGCCCATTTACGAGATGTCCAGAATGATAAGGATAAACCTGTGGCACACCATTTCGACCTTCCTAGGCATGATGGGGTCGAGGACATTGAAGTTACAATCCTTCAATTTTGTTACACGGGCAAACCACAGAGGCGGCGTACAGAGATGAGTTTGATCCTGACCCTCGGCACTCTGTAGCCCCATGGTCTGCGCACCTGCGCACATCTCACTTGGTTTTGATTTCAATATCTTCAGTCTATATCCCCCCCTCCCCATACCTCTCTCCTTCTAATCTTCCATCATACTATCTTTGTCATCCGCGTTTCTTCACGGCTCATTCATTCGCTGGTATGTGATTTTCTTTACTGCTGTCATTGCCATCTTCTATCTGTGGTACGCTTTTTTGGCTCTGCGTATGACACATTTCCATACCTTTATTGAATGTATTGTTATTGTTTATGTTGGTTGCCCCCTTACCTTGTCATTTTTGTCAAAGTCCATTTCTTATTGTTTTGTATTTTGTATTCTATATTATATTATATTATATATCTTTATGTATGTATTGTTCATGTTGAGAAGGGGTATCACCCGAAACGTCAATTGTAGTTTGTCTTTGTTTTTTATGGAAGCTTCCATACCCGTCGCTTTTTTAATTGCATATCCAGCTTCCGGCAGCCTTCATTCTATATAATAATGTTTATCATGCTTGATTGCTTTACCCAGGTGATCGGATGTTGATCACATCCACTGATTATGCATGGGAGCAAGCTGAAGAGGCGGTTGTTGAGAAATGCCCAATTCATCATAGAAATGTTTCTTGCAACAGCAATCAAGTCAGGCTCAAATGTAAAGTATTAGATAATATCTAATTTATTTGTTAGAGAATCTTGACTTAACTCATATTAGCCAGGCCACTTATCATATATCTTTATACCTAGCTATTTTCAAGTTATTACCAGTTTATCATAATCCCATGTAACCTTTTTGTAATGATAGCCATTCAGGGTATATTTGATCTCTGATGTTTAACATACTTTTAATAAAGACAAAATCCTCTGTAAGTGAGTCAAGGTTTTGATAAGGAAAAAAATCCCCTGTAAGTGATTCAGGGTTTTGATAGGGAAAAAATCCCCCATAAGTGATTCAGGGTTTTGATAAGGAAAAAATTCCCCATAAGTGATTCAGGGTTTTGATAAGGAAAAAATCCACCGTAAGTGATTCAGAGTTTGCTCAATTTCAGCAAAGCATACAACTCACGAGTGTGTGAGAAACAAAACTATACTTGATTTCTGCAAGTGATTGCAAGAATTGGACATGAGACATTCTTGACTTCTCTCACACAAAAGTTTCCTCCTTTTTCAAAATTAGGCAGTGGCAATTTTTGTTCCATGATTGTTTTAAAGTGTAATTATAATAAAGAATAGAATACTTTTGCTAATTAGAGAGTTGCCATATTTCAAATAATGAAATTTGTCCATCAATTTGTCCTTCTTCCATCACACTTGTTCCATATTATACTGTACCTGTTTTGCTTTATGATGAATAAGAAAGTCTTCTACTTCCAATTGATAACTATCTGACTCAGCTGTGCTGGAGTATAATTATCACAGATTGTAATTTATGTGGAATTTAGTCCAGATAGCAGTCTTGTTGCCTTCTCTTTTCAATATTCAACTGTCAAGGGTTCATTTGGGTGCGCAATATGCACATGGAATTTCCGAGTTTATTGTCCATCTGCGATAGGACTAGATGCTTGATCCTACCTGATTAGAATTAGGGATGACTCTGTTACTTCCCTGGTCTGATTGAATTTTTTTTCTAACAACACAGTGTTTTCCATGCAGTAACAGTTGAGCAACTACTGTTCACACCAGAATGCAGGGAAGAAATTGGAATTAGAATTCATGCCCAAGAAAATAATTGCACGCTGGAGAGTTGACTAGAACACTAGCCCTTCCATATTATGGATGTCTTTTCCCTTGCCCATTATACCAATGAACCAATAAGAAGACAATCTTGAAGTCAAAAACTCTTCAGTCACAGTATGCCATGATGACTGATAAAAACAAGACTATTATATGCCTTCAATTTAATCTATTGGGTGTGTTGTGTCAGCAAGTATGATATGAAAAGTAAAATTTACACATGCAATATTTCTTCCAAAACCTGCTACAGTTTTGCACTCACACATGCATTGGGGAACAATTGTACACAAAGTGGATATGAGAGCAGAGGTAGCATTACTTTCCAGGAACATACGCATTAGTGGAGAGGTCCCTAAAGATGGACAAATGAAAGAAATGACTTTTGGGGGTCAGATCAAAGTAAGTGCTTCTTTTCTTGCATCTTAATGAACTTAAGATGCCCGAGCTATTCATAAATAAAATCTTCTATTGCTAACATAAAAAACAGAATTTTGATAAATTTTTAGGGTTTTTTAATCAACCTAGATTCAAAACACTATGTTTCTCAGCTAGAGCTATGCAATCTGAATTTAATGTGTTGTGAACAGTGAGGTAAATATTTTTAACATAGCATTTTAAATTTAAATTAAAATGTTTTATCTCTTTTTGTCAACTTCATTTACTTTGCTTCATTTTTGGCTGGCCAGGGAGAAGAGAATGGTATTGAAACCAACTGTTTTACTGTTGCATACAGCATGGTTTTATTAATGTATAGGTTGAATTTAAGCCTAGAAAATTATTTCTGTAGCAATATCATTTTCTGTATACCACTTCACTCAACCTATTTCCTCAAGCACTTTATAACAGTATATTTGTAAAGAAACTTTTTTTTATTTTAAATTTTAGTTGAGGAATATAAAACTGTTGTTTACATCTCATGTTGATATTTTTTTTATTTTGGCATGGGGAAAAAATACTTAAGTACTTAGTTGATTTTTCAAAACCTAAGCTTTCTTATTAATTCTAATTCTTATAGGAGCAAAGATGAATTTTTATTTCAATATAATAGGATAATACCCTTTTTCTTTTCATGGTCAGATTAAAGAAGGCTTTGTGGATGTTCACATTCAGGGTGTGGAATTAACGCATATGGGACAACTTTACCAAAGAGGTAAGATAAAGTAAAGATGATTTTTTTACCTTATAAATCAGTGCTTGATGATAGGGCAGTTTTAACTGCTTTGGCTTACATTGTCAACCTTCAGGAACTTTTCCAATCTCCAATGCAAAACCTGTTTTATAAATCAAATTACCTATACTTTGAAGGGTGTGTGATTAAAACACTTTTTTCACAAGAAAGAAAAGCAAAAACCCCTTGAATAAAAAGAAAAGTAGGTTTTCAATTAGTGTTTGAGAAAAATTTCAGAAACAGAGTAGGTGAAACTAAACTTACAAGCTCCTCCTAGGCCAAGAGGTATTAAATTCTGTATAATAAGAGTGAATGAAATTACGTTTGTTGTTTTAAGTTTGCGATGATAAGTTCTCCATTAATTTTTATCATTTTTCTTAATTCTCTGAAAGCTTATCTCATCTTTTCTTGTCAAAATATTTTTATGACTAGAAATGGGTAAGTATGATTTGTGCTAATGACATACACTTTATCACTTGTAGATGGTTAGTTACATCCAACCCTATGTCATTTTCAAAACTCCATAACCTTTTCCTTTTCTAGAGGCCTTCCCTATTTACTTTGATGGCTGCTTGAATGTGACAGACCAGAGATATACAGTGCCAGCTCATATTTCCGACAACTCTATCTTGGATTCTTTTAGAAACTGTGTTGTACTTAGAGCTACGCATGGACTTCTTGTAAGTTTTTCCTCTTAACTCTGCGGGGGCTTCAAGTCAAAAATTCTATTCTGTGAGTTTACTTGTCAAACTTGTAGAACTCATCGTCAACTTTCTATTTAAAATCAAGTTGAACTCAGGCAAGTAAACTGTTTCATTCTTACTGACTGTTCTGTTCCTATTAATTTCCTTCAGTAAGGGTTGTTCGTTTACCTGTGTGATCAATTACTTCTCTCTCAAAAAATTATTATAAAATTGTTTCTTTTACAGAGCACTTATTTTTAAATAAACATTGCCTAGTATTCTTATTTTTCTAATATTTAAAACAAGGGATCAAACACAGTGACATTACAACTAAATTGTGTAATGTTTGCATCCTCCCAGATCAATAATAACATTGCCTTCAGGCATCAGAGCAACTGTTTTGTCTTATTGGAAGGAGGGGAGAAGCACAACAGGATTGAAGGGAACTTGGCTGTAGGAACATTCAAACCAGACAAGGCAAACCCAACATTGACAAATTTGGAGAAAAGGTGAATACCTAGTTACATTTAAAAGAAACCTCAAGCAAGGGTGTCTCTTTAGAAATAAAAAATCTAACAACAAAAACTCAGTTTTGGATATCATTGGTTCTATCAAAAAACAATTATGAATATCTGAAACTATGATTGTATGAGTTGTTCTGAAATCATTGGGTTGGGATGTTGATTTTTTTTTTCAATTTTTTATCCTGTGTTATGAATGAGACGTTCTGTTTATTTACATACTTTTTTTATCTCTCCTTTTCTGTTTGTTAGTAATATTTTTCTGCATAAAAGTTTGAGAAAATCCAAAAAGGGACTTACTTTCAATTTTCTTCCTCATTTGCCATATGAGAAAGGAAATCCATTTTTTAATTCAAGATGAAAATCTGATAAGTATCTATTTATCTATCAGCTTTAGTGCACATCTATTTGTAATCTAAATGAAATGAATTTTTTTAAAAAACACCCTCCAGTAAAGGAGATGTGATAGCATTGACAAAATACTATATCCACAAAGACATCAAAATATAGTGATTTGTTGGGTTTTTTCCCCACTGTGATTCTTCTGTGTTTGTGTGTACAGGTTCTGTCAGTTGATTCTGACTATAGTACTAGTACTATGTCCTTCTGCTTTGGAACAGTTGCTGTGTTTCAGTTAAAGGGTGACAGGGGGTAATGGTGAGAAAGGTACCTCCTACCCCCCTCTCTGCCAGGGGGAGGGGGGGGGGTGAGGGGCGTGCTCTGTTCATCTATCTACCTATCTGTCTATCTATCTGTCTGTCTGTCCATCCGTCCGTCTGTGTGTCTGTGTATCTATCTATCTATTTATCAATCTCTCTATCCATCTTTCCATCTCTATCTGTCTATCTATCATCTACCTCTCTATCAAAAATTCTTTTGTCTGTTTATATCATGTCGATTTGTTGTTCTTAATTAAATAAGATATAGCATTTTTTAAATACCTTTCAGTCTACATAGTTGTCTCAATGTCCCAAAGGCCTTTTTGCATCATTAGCCCTCCCACTTATTTTAAAAATGATTATTTTTATTTTAATCAACCTTTCTCTGACAAGTTACCCAATTAGGGATGGATAGTGCAGAAGTTAAAATCATTTAGTCCACAAACTCTCTCAATTTTACTCTTGTTTCATGCCCGCCAATTCTTTCAATTAAGTCTATCTATGTTTTATTTTCTGTCATCCAGAGAGACTGCCAGCTTTTTCATCACAAACCCCTTGACAACTTTCATTAACAATGTTGCTGCAGGAGGCGAGGTATGTCCTAAAAAGAGAAGATATCAGTCTAAGCCTCTAGAACAAGAAATTGATGAATATCTTTTTCTATTCTCTCGTTTGTTTTTATATCCTTTGGGTTCTTGTTAGGATTTTGTTTTGCATTTTGGGGGAAATTATTTCCCATTCATTATCTTTTTTCATTTGTTTGTTTTCTTTTGTTTTCGGAGGTTTTATTTATGTTCATTTGTTATGAGTCAAAACTTTTTAATGTACAAGCTGGATTGAAAATGTTTGAAAAGTTATCATTTTAAATCCTCTGCAAGTTGCTTAAAATCACTTAAAATACAAAAAAAATTTACTTTGAGTCTGTTTTTTTAAGGACAACATAATTTAATAGCATGTACAATCTAAATGTTGAGAATTTATTTAGCTGTTTACATGTCATGTGTACCAAAGGACATAAATAAGAAATATTTATAGATAGATGTTATTCAAATATAAGTAAAAACACTCTTATTTAAAGAACATTAACATATTGGAATAGGCACAAAAAATTTTACATCCATCAACTCTTTCAAGAATGCCATTGATGAGGAATTTTTTCAATTAATGTTTACTTTTGATAAATTATACTTTGAGATTTTTTCATTTTTAATTTATTATTCTTCAATTTCTTGATAGCGCCGCTCACTGATTTCATGTAAAAACTTTAGCTTGATTTCTACTTTTAGAATGCATCACAATACTTTTTAAAGCATTAATTGCCTACTCGCTCAAAACATATTTTGTTGTTATGTTATATTAATAGTTGAAGACTGCGTCTAATATCTTGACATTTTTTTTTTCAATTCAATTCTACAGGGAATAGGTATCATGTATGCTTTTCCACTTGAGCCCTTTGGACAGTCGAAAGATCAAGGTCTGATGGAGCGTCACCAAGCCCAAAGAACACCTCTTACAGAATTCTCTGGCAATGTTGCCCATTCTTATTTTGATGTAAGGATTAAATTTAATTTAAAATAGAAAGCTGAAGATATAAATTACTTTACCCCTCTCTCACAAAAAAAAACCTACTTAACTCTTTCCGGACCTATAACCGATATATCGGTTCTGTGTTTACGTCGTTGCGGACCATCATCCGATATATCGG
>JBCIKM010238726.1:0-12285 GCA_039654465.1 Melibe viridis | reverse complement strand
TCCCCCCCCCCCCCCCACACACACACAGAAAAAAAAAATATTAACAAAGAAAAAACCCAAACAAAACCACAGCAGACAAAAAACAAACAAACAAACCCATTTTCATCAGAAATAAGTAGTGTACCTGACTTTAAATTTTGATAAGCTTTCTATAAAGCAAACCTGGACACTATGCACACCCATGCTGCTTGTTTTTCACTAGAACCCCCTTTCCATTGATAGCAATGATCACAATATAACCAACAGGCACCTACCAAGGTATCCATATTTCAAAGCTTCATAAAAACCTCGAGGGAAGTGGATTAACAACACAATACAGTCATTGTCTGCTTCAAATTTTTAATTATGAATCCGGTAGTTATGGGTGAAAAAGTGAAAAGAATAAAAGATAAAGATAAAAAACGATCAAAGCTCCTTTATTGATCACATGGGGAGATGAGTCTTCTGGGTCTGCCCAAAGGCAAGACTGAGTGTGGCTGGTCTGATGGCCCCAGCGGGAATCTAACCATTGGAGTTATACACCTTGCCAAATGATCCGACTACAATAGTAGTTGCAAAAGTAAGTATACACTGGACATCCATCTCATGATTAATTGTTTTATCAGATTTTTTTCTTTCCTTCTGTAGCCTTTGTATCTTTTTATTTGGAGGCATTAAAGATTCTTTTGTTCTTTTAAAACATGGAAAAATTCGTAACCTTTTAATTTAAAATTGGCATTTAGAGTTACTGAAAAAAAAAATTCAACTTACAAAACAATCAGCCATGAAAAGGATACACAGTGTATACATATTTTATCATTTCACTATTACATAATTATTATTATTATTATTATATCAATGGATCTCTGATCAAATTGCATCTGGAGCTGCTCCAGCCATTGGCATCATTGACCTGGCTAATGATGTCCGAGACACTGTCCTTATAGGGTGAGTAGACCAGGCTGGAGGGAGGAGAAATAGCGGAGTTAGAGTTTTTCCCATGAGAAAATGTCACATTCCCATTGCTTTGTTTGTTCACCAAATTCACATCTTTAGAAATCAATGACTCTATTTCCAAAGAATTACCACCATATTCATTATTGTCGGAGTCACTTTCCACCATAGAGGAAGGAGCAATAGTGGAGGCATCCTGGCTAACCTGGATTAGACATAGTGAGGGCGGAGGTCGGATGTATTGCCTGGCTTCATCCTCAGGAGTGGAATCATTTTCCAATTCTGAATCTTCATCTGTGGATGCTTGTTTGCTGTGACTGCCGTTGGACTTTTTGTAGTGCACGAGCAATGGCTGTGGATTGTTCAAGTGGTCATCCAAACCCACCACAACTGTTTCTTCAGGAGATGATAGGCTGAGCCGTTTTGTGTCAGATGTGTCCTTAGCCATACTGTAGAACCCACTGGAATGGGCAGATGAATTGCTTACATCACGTTTGGAGGGAAGTTTGACAACTTGTTTAATTGGATGAATATCATTATATTCACTATGATCTGTAATGCTCTCCAGTTTATCATTTGTCTGAGAGTCTTTGCTCTCATACTTAGAGGAGCAACAGGTGTCCTCCTCAACAGCAGCACAACATGAATCGGGATCTATTTCTGAGAGTGATTTATCATGGGGAGGGAGGCTAGGCAAACCAAAGCATGCCAAGCATTGTTCCACCTGTCTGGCTTCAGATGTCTCCCTCCAACCTCGTATTTGGGTTGGTAAATCTTGACATAATTCTCGAATACGATGGAAACTGAATAGAAGCTGATCCAAATTCTCCAACCACCAAGAATTCTGTTTGAATGTTGCTATTCTTAAAAGAGGGGATACCAAACTATCTTCAGGGATCTCACCAGGAACAATCATATCATTCAACAAGGGGATACAATTAAGCTCACTTCCTTGAAAACAATCAAAGGTCACAAAGTGAAGACAAGAAGTGTCATTCTGTTCAGCTTGCAGATGCTGTTGAAGTGCTTGTAGAGCCTGGTAACAGGTTTGGTCCAGAGGTGAAAGACCTTGATCTTGCTGACTATGCAACAACTGCCCTAGGCCCGGTGACAGATAGACTATAACATCTGTGACTTTGAACTCAGAACTGATGCATACTTGGTTCTCTTGTCCACATGGACACCATGACAGTGGAGGTCTAGAACTGATGTGCTCTGACATGGGTAGTACATGGACATAGCGTTGAAGGAGTGACACATGAGATTCCACAGCACGGACAAAATCATCTCCATCGTCACAATAAATGGGAAGAACTGAAATGAGAGAATATAAAGTTAATAGCTATCAAACAATAAAATGGAATGGTTTGGTTTAAAAAAACAATCGCACTTTTTTACACTCATTCACCAAAAACATATTCCAAATTATTAATCTCTATATCAATAACCCTCCATTGATCATAGTTCCTGAATTTGTTTTTTTAAGTTTCAGACAGTTCTACATTATGAGTGTGAGAGAAATATTGATAATTAAGCTAACCAAACAATGCATGATATCTTCTTTCATCTTCTTCTATTCAACTGACTGACTTGGCTATGATGAGTATTACTGTCAGTGCGCATGTTTAGTTTAAGTTTTTAGTAGGGGGGAGGTCTTAGTGTAATGTAGTCTAGACAGTTTTTAAATGAGCAAGACTACTGCAATGCCTTGTCCCAGCTGGTATGCTATTCCACAGCCTGATTGTGATTGAAAGAAGGAATGCAGGTGGCAATCCAGATTTGATTGGGGGATTTGGAACTGCAGGTCATCTGATCGCCTGGTTCGAACCTGGTTATTAGTTGTAGATTGACTGATTGGGTAATCAGTCAAACCATGCATTCCTTTGTAGAAGTTTATAACTTTGGTCCTAGCCCTATGCTCCACCAGCGGTTTCCAATTCAGTTGTTTCATTGCTTTGCTGTACTGCTGCTGGTGAAGGTGTAGTTGTTGGTAATAAATCTTGCTGCATTCTTTTGTTCTTTTGCAAGGCTTCTAATAGACTGTTTTAAGTATGGGTCCCACACAGGACAGCCATAGTCTAGGATTGGTTTAATAAGTGATATATAAAAGACTAAAATTATTAACTTTTATGGAACAGAGGAATGTTAAAAAAAAAAAAGACCCTAGAAAAACAAGGATCCTGTTATCCAATGAAATTTTTTTTTTTTCATTCTTACCACCAGTTATTCTACTGATAACCAAGTTTTGAGAGATGCAATTCTACAATGCACTCAAATAAATTGTTAAAAAAAATTACACCAAGAAAAAAACAAACTGCTCAAACCTCATTATGAAAAATGTGAATGCAGAGAAAACATGAAACAAAAGTAGTTGATGATATTTGATAGAGGGATCTCATGTTGATAAGGAAAAAATCAAATTAAGTCTCCTGACTACATAAGACTTGTATAGTCTGTTCCACCATAAAACAAAAAAAAAAACCCAGCGTTTTTTCTCAATAACTTTTTTGTTACCAGCAAGAACATTTTCAAATTTTGCATTGTCCTTGATACAAATTTGTTTCACCTGAATATTGATTTTCAATCACATCTGTTGTATCTAAATAGATGCTTTACATACTAAAAAACAGGCAATTCATCTCAACTTTCTTCAAGTGTCATTTTAAAACAATATCGCAAGAACTAAACAAACATCACAATTTTGTGAGTTCATTAGCAATAATTCAACATATTTTATACTAATGAAATCTATTTTGAAGTCACCATAAACTATTGTAAATTTGCCACTACACCACGCCTCTTGTTGCATAAAATGCAAAGACAAAGAATAAACGAGGTAAAAAAACTGAACAAATATTGCTCAAAATTGGAATTTAGTTAAGACAAAATGACTTCAATCCACATGCAAACTTTCTACACAAAACATTCATGGACATAAAAGTTATTTTAGACGCTGTTTTTTTCAGTGGAATGGTTTTACTCACAACGTCTTGTCTGTTTCATCAAACCACACTAAACCATACTCTAATCACAGGAGACATACTCTTCCAGAGGAAAAAAAATCAACTTAAATCCTTACACCCCTCAAAACTTACTTTTGGGTTGGTCCTTCATATTATTTGATAGTGAGGGGATCAGGAACTTGCAGGGTAGACGGGGGAGTAAGGAGCTGGTCTGGCAGAATGTCTTCCACATGACGAGCCCCAGAGACAGAAAGACCACCAAGGAAATGACTAGAATGACTGTAACCAACTGCCCGCTCAAGCCAGTCTCTGACACCGTCTCCTGCACTTTAACCCCATCTGCTGTTGGGGCTGGGTGTTTAGTGTAATCTATGGAAACAATCAGTGGGAAATAGGTCATAAAAATAATAGATATACAAATCAGAAAATTTAGTAAGTTTGTAAGATTTAAAATGATAACAGTGCAGCATAGGTGGGGACAATATCAGATCAAAGGGACAAATACAAGAAAGATGTTTCTAATATTACTGAAGCAACTACAACAAGGTGCTGGGAATAACACTTATCTGTTAAAATTACAAAAGGATCCCTTTACTAGACATGCAATGAAACACAAGGCTTAAAGACCAACAACAGACACAGAAAGATAGGAGCATATACAACTGGGGAGAACAAGGAAGAAATCGTATCACTTTTTTGTTGTGCACAAATCACACTTATTTTGTTTGTTGGCAACAAACATGTAAAACATAATATGATGATGCAAGCTGTATGATAGGTGTGTTTCATCTTATTTTACAGAAAAAAGATTTTTCTTGACCATATCTTTTCATGCATCTTTGATAGAAGGAGGCAAGTGTGGTAAGACTGAGTTTATTGGTTCATCACCCTTTCTGACACTAGTCACACTGGTCATCACTTCAATTTTTGCCCTTAGCAAGTTGTGTTCACTAAGTAACCATGGCAAGTGTGATAAGGAACTTAACCAAGGATCCACAGCTTATGACGGTAGCCTAAGATCTCACAGTGGAACCAAAGAGTGAGCTTATTGGTTCATTCCTATCACATCACCCTTTCTGAAAGTTGTGTTCACTTCATGTACTCATACTTGGACCTTCGTTATCAACTCACTCAAAGCAACTGGCTGCAACAGGATGGAGGTCTTAGGTAGGCTGGAATGGTTTGCAAATAAGGGAGTAACCTGTAAAAGGGAAAGGGAGGGGGCAAAAGAAGGGGGGGGGGGGTGATTAGAGATGCTGATGATAGTAATAAAGCTTTTAAGTTTCATTGAGAAAAAACCCAAAGAAGAACAAAAGTAAAAAGTGATGCTGATCGTGGTGTTGAGAGTTAACAGGGAAGACAGTTTACAATAGGCTATGCATTTACATAATATTACATGTTAGTCTATAAAACTGTTTTGTGCCTCTTCTCTTCATTTTCTCTTTGTTTATATAAGTATGATGCTTGCTCTTTGATATACTGATTCATTCAACATTCTCATTGAAATGTCAGAGAAAACATATATTGAATGTTGAAGTTTTTAATATTAGGTCATAAATCTCACAAAAAGATATAGCTCACAATAATAAGTATTGAAAATTTATTACTCATAATATAATGGAAGATCAAGATGAATGAGGTTTACTTATGGCAAAATATCATCACCTTTGAAAACCTGGCCAAAGACATACCTGTACAGAATAGCTTGTCTTCCTAGACAAGCCTTTGATAACATAGTGAGGTTTGGCATTGGTGTCTGCCAGCATCCAGCTGTTACCAGATTTGCTCATTGTATCAAGATAGTGCTGATGTAGATAAACCGGCAAGTAAAAAAAAGAGTATAAATAGTATACATTAACATCGTATAAAAAGAGATGGTGCAATAAGTCTTAATTCTTTGAGTGAAAGGGAAAGAAAATAATGGAATAACAAATTTAATAATAATAAAAAAAAGTAAAGAGCTTCTGGCTGTTCCTCCGCACAGACTTTCACTGAGTGGTAGATCTTTTACTATTGGTGGCCCAAAACTATTAATTTTTTTTAATTGATATCCTTTCATACCACCTTAGCAGTGTCAGGACCAGCTCCAAGGAGCTAGGAAAACCTCTGGATCACAACAAAATGAAGACAGGCAGATGATCAGTCCACTGTGCCTGATCTTTCGTTGCTTAAAGAGCAATACATATGGGTTACTGCTCAATCTTATGCCAAACAATAGCTGCTGTTGCCTTGGTGGTACCTGCTCAATGAGAAATACCAATGAGCTGATTTACCACAAGGCGGGGTGGCCCAAAACTTGTTTTGTTTTGTTATCCATATCCCTTCATACAGCCTAAGCAGAGTCGGGACCCAGCTCCAAGGAGCAGGGAAGAACTCTGGATCACAAGAAATGAAGACAGACAGGCCTAATCTTGCGTGGCATAATGAGAAATACAAAGTGTATTAATCGACCTTAACCCAAACAAAAGTTGTTGTTGCCTTGGTGGGATCTGCTCATTGATAAAGACCAATGAGCCAATTTACCACAGGCAAGGCCCAAAACTATGGAACAAAATTGATCTGGAAGTCAGAAACTCCAAAAATCTAAAAACCTTCAAGAAAATGCTTAAGACAAGCCTCTTCTCAAACGCTTACAAATTATAGGCAGCGGCACTTCATTTTCTAGATTTTTTCATTGCTGGGATTGTGTCGATTATGTCTTCTGTGAAAACTGTCTTGCGCGTTTTGAGCATTTTTGGAAACAAAGACAGATACTGTGTGCTCTACAAATGAATTATTATCATTATTATTATTAAAGAAAGAAAAAAAAGAATTTGAGGCACCAAATCCAATCAAGAGACTTACAGCTGGAAAGACTTTTTCAAAGATGGTTTTATTAGACTTGCTCTGAGTCTGAGGTAAGAACACTTTGATGTCATAGAAGACCGCAGGGGAGAGTGGGTTGCCAATGAGAATGTGCATGCAGTCCTGGGCGTCTGCCCAACGTTGGATGTCTGGACTCCAGTCTGAGGTGTAGTCTGGAGGATTTGAGAGAAAAAAAGAAAGACATGACCCATAATGGATAAGGATGATGATGATGATGATGATGATGATGATGATGATGATGATGATGCTGATAATGATGTTGATGATGGTGATGATGATGATGTTGATGATTATGGTGATGATGATGATGATGATGATGATGATGATGATGATGATGATATCAGTTTTCATTATAAAAATTATAATGACATCAAATAAACTACTAATGTGCATTCTATCCATGAGGTACACCCAGCAGATGAAATAATTCTGAAAGGGAAGAGAAGGGGAAGTGGGTAAACAGCATTATTAGCATCATTAGCACATGACACTTCTCACTGAGCTTATCAATTCCACGCTTACTTTCATATCTTCTGCATACCTGCATGTACACATCCTCTCAGGGTATAAACCAGGTCAGAGATATTCCAGAGATTTCCATTCAGAAGCTGATTGCAACTAATTTTATAAAAAATTGTGTAAATTATTTGAATCCTTTCACTCACTCAGCTTCTTAGGTTTGACAGCTGCTGGCAGCACAGGCAGTCGAGCTTTATTTCCGTACAAAGCTCTTACCTGGAAGAAACAGGAAAAGATGCCAAAGCATCAAATTTAAGACAAGCATTTAAGCGTAAACACACTTTTCTTGTGTTATTTATAAATCTTCTCATTGGAACATTTTTATATTAAAATATTCAGTGCAATATCATCCAGCAGCCTACTGTACTGAACTCTGTATCAAAAACACTTTGACCAACTAAATCTAAGCAAAGTCATATGACGCTGGTGAGCTTTTAAACGTTCATTTACCATGGAAAGCAATTTCCTGAACTTTTTGTTGTAATGTGAAATTCTTTTGACATAGAGTGAGAAGTTTTTAACTCTTTAAGTCCGATTGGCTGTACACTGCAGCCTAAAATAGATAAAAAATCACAAATAAAGCTTGAAAAATAATGGTACAATGTAGGTCTTAATGGATGTTTGCATATCAATCTTTCATACAATGATGTCTAAAATGTGAAGAAAATCAGATGTAAACAAAGCGATATATTGGGAATTTCAGAGTTTAAAAAGGCTTCATCGGCAAATAGTGAAACATTTTTGTTAAAATGTCAATGAAACTCATCCTCAAAGGAAGAAGGCAAACGATATCTTGAATAAAATCTTTTTTAATCATTTAGGTGTCTACTATTTTTCATCTTGAGATCTATGAAGTGAAGATGTTCCTTGTTTTCTGACATATCAGTTGTGTATCCCATGGAAACCCCTCTCATAAACAGAGTACTGTCTTCTTTTCAACAAGTTTATTTCATTCTTATAAAATTGATATGCAACACTCTTTACTAGTTATCATTAGGGCAGGTGAGACACGCTAAAATAGGATAACAACTCCACCTCATCGTGTGCTAAGTCTAAGACCCTGGCTTAGATAATTAAAGTAAAGAACAGAAATGATCACAAATATCATAGGCAAAGATAGTCTATATACTATGTAGAGGAAACAATCTAAATAAAATGTCATTTGAGTACAAAGAAAATAGAAGAGAAGATTTGTCTAAAGTCTCCCATACCTTGACAAAGTATCTGTCTTTGGCCTGGCCCTGTATGACGTAGTGAGGTTTCTCCTCTGGGTCAGGAGCTGTCCAGCTGTTCTGGACAGGCCTCAAATCATCCTTGTGCCTCTGGTAGAAGAAAGATTGACATTCAAGTGTACACTTGTAAATGAATATGAAGTATAGAGGAGCTAGTACTGGAAATAGATGATAATAATATAGGTACTGTGCCGATGTGAGTCAAAGCCATAGAAAGAAAGGAACCCCCCCCCCAAGGAAATTGTCAGAGGAAGGAATCGAATCCAGGCCTGCCATGGCACCCATTTGCCTGGCCAATGCCAGGACAGCAGGCCAAACAACTGAGTCATCCGATTGATGGCTTCTTCTCTATCATATCATAAGTGATAGATTAGAGGATGTTTCACTTATCTCTTGTCTTAAAAGGAAGCTTATCTTTCTTGCATTATTTTGTAGTGTATAATTTAATTGTAAGAACTTCATGTCTAGTTGTGGATAGTATCGCTGTTTAATCTCAAACTTGTAAAAAGCTCAATGACAACATGTTAATCGCAACATGTTGTAGTAGATTCTTACTTAAATGAAATAATATGCCATAATTGCTACTCGCATGTTCATGCATATAGCAACTACATATACTAATTTATCCTTTATTTAGTAACAGTTTTGTCAACATGACCAATGGAGGATTATGGAAAGATTAGAGTGAAATCCCACCCAGCAATAAAGTCTGAGAGTGGATATAAACACGTTGCCAGCCTGTGGACACAGTTGCATTGCAACTTACAGAAGGGAAGATGCGGTGGAAAGCCCGCCGGTTGGTTTTAATCCTGAACAGCTCCACCTCATACAACTCTGCCTCTGGCAGGGGGTTCCCAATGCGGAGGTGGATGTTGTCAAATTGGTCCACCCACATCTTGATAACGGGGTTCCAACGAAAAGAACTGTCTGTGAAGGACCAAACAATCACATTAGTTGATGTCATATTAGAAGGATTAAAGCTAACAATAGACAGCATGGGAAGAGATTATATACTGAGTGTCATAAATAACCCCCCCTTCCCCCCAAAAAAAAACAAAACAAAAAACAATAAAAAAGTTAGCTCACAGCAGCATGGCATCGGGTGGATGGATTAGGATGAAATAAACTGCAAATAAAAACTGAACTACTGTTTAATCCACATACCAAAAGTCATGATGATGATGGTACATTAGCAACAATATAAAAACCGTTATTGAAAATCAGACCTCTGAAACGCAGGTTGTTCATTTGTCAAAGACTGGGAATTCCAAAGCCATTGTTTGAAGTTTCATCTTGATGTAACTGCTATGTGTATAAGGACTTACCTGGACGGAAGACCATCTGGTGGTAGAAAATTTTTGGCCGGTTTTTGTTCATAGGGAGGCTGGCAATGGACAAATGGACAGTCATGTAGTCGGATAAAGAAAGTCGTATACACCTCAGGTAGAACTTGACCACGTCCTGTAGGAAGGAGACATCAGTTTTGTTGCATTTATTGACATTTCATTAAATTTTGCTTGCTTTTTTATACCTGTAAGAAGGTTTTTAAGAATAATCGCAAAGCTTTGTAATTAATTGAAGTAAGGATAAAATATAAGGTCAGGAAGTGCAAGCTAAACAAACTGAGACCTGTTTACATACTGATCTCCTAATGTAGGGATTGTAAGGTGCACAAGGACTGTATGAAAGAAAGGATATGATGATCTGAGGCTCACAGCTCTTGGCAGTGTGAACTTGATGAATGACTTATAACCTCCAAGTAAGCCTCATCTCATTCCACTCACAGACCCTCCTCCCTTCATGGGACAACTGTCTAAAGTTAAGGAGGTTGAGTTAATATTCATACTATAATAGCATCATCCAAAAGTTGTGGTAAAGAGTGCTTCAGCTTTGCAAAAGGTACTCATCGAGCCCATGGCATTCAATGAGTGCTCCTGCTCCTCGATTTCTGTGGGGTCTGGTGACTGACCCGTCGGTGAAGATTCTAATCCAGCTGCTTTGTGGATAGCATGCTTTTCTCCTTATCACAACTGAAACACTCATCAGGGACAGTATGAATGAATAATTCAAATACATGTATAGTATTTATGACAGACTCGCATTATGTCCTGCAGGCAATTGAAGACTACGAAAACATGGATGTTTCTAACACTGTACATGCCCTTGAAGAGCTTGCATGAAGAGCAAATCTGATCTCACTGCAATAGATTCGTGGACATATAGGAATAAGAGGGAATGAAACAGCAGAGCAAATTGCAAAGAAAGAAACCCAGTTTTTACAACCAGAGGTTAACATCAGTTTCCTTGAACAAAAAAAAACCTAACAAACCAACCGATCTTTAAAGAAACCCTAGCCCAGGTATGGAGTAGAAAGCACCAGGACCATAACACAAAAGACCCAATACTCTCATTACCACGCAGCAGCCAAGTCACCATATTTAGACTCCGAACTTGTGACAATAGACTGAGGCAAGACATGTATACAAAGCTGTGAATCGGAATCTCCCCTTTTTGCCCATGTGGAGTGGATTCTGAAAGTGCAGCACACATCCTCACAGACCGGACCCACTATAATGACCAGGGAATAAAAAGTGGTTTCCCACTCCTGCCACATTAGACCAGAAACTCTATGGTGATGCCGGGGACCTCTGCAGGACCAGAACACAGGCTTTACCGCTCATACTGGACTACGGATATATATGTCCATTGCAAAGAACGAGGAGGAGGAAGAAGAAGATCATCCAAAAGAACTCTTTGGTTCATAGTATTTGTACAACATTCTGGTTTTACATCCAATCTAGCTATACTCAATAGTTCTGGATGAAGGCCATGCCAGTTCCTCCTTTTTCATTTTACTTTCCATTTACTGATTACAGCCTCCCATACATGTATTTTCATGACCAAAAGTTTTCAGCTTCTTCCTTGATAGGTTTAACTTCTTTTGCGTGTCATTCTTGCTAAACAACTATCTTAGTCTAATAGCCGGTGATCTGTCTGTATTGGAATGTTCTCTTTCAAAAGCAATAACAATTCTTCTGGTCATGATGGTCTTTATCGGATTTTGATATTTGTTTTTTTTATTAATTATTCATTATTATTATTATTGTTTTTTAAATTAATTTTTCATTATTATTATTATTACTATTATTATTATCATTATTATTATCATTATTATTATTATTATTATTATTGTTATTATTATTATTATTATTATTAAAATCACTACTACTACTACTACTACTACTACTACTACTACTACTACTACTACTACTACTACTACTACTACTACTATTCTTATCATTCTTCTTCTTCTTCTTCTTCTTCTTCTTCTTCTTCTTCATCATCTTATTATTATTATTGTAACAGAAATCTGATACAACTTTAAAATATTTTTTTTCTCTGAGTCTTCAGTATTGTTTTGTTTTGTTTTTACCAGTTGGGAGTATTTCTGAATCCAGTTGGCATCCACAATCTTGACCTTGTAGCACTGGTCGGCCTTCTGGCCTGGCGTTTTGCTGCCGTGGTCCAGGAAGGTCACATGCACCTGGAAGGCCTTGAGATCTCGGAATGAGCCTGGCCACAATAGGGGAAGACATGGTAGTGGGTGGGTAGGAGGGTTGGGGTGGGGGAGGAGGGGGATGCGTCAATGCTCAAAAGGAATACGAGGACAAAAATTAGATTGTATTTGTTGACCGGGGATGGATGGATGGATGGATGGATGGATTGATGGATGGATGGATGGATGGATGGATGGATGGATGGATGGATGGATG
>JBCIKM010238506.1:0-12287 GCA_039654465.1 Melibe viridis | reverse complement strand
AACACAACCCACAGTCAATCTGAAAAATCCAAAAATTACCTGTTAATCTTACATCCTACAGTGCCTGCAAACACATACACCCCCCCCCCCCCCCCTCCACACACACACACACACACACACACGCCTGTATGCACGCTTGCTCGCATACACGCACGCAAGCACTCACACACACACATCATAACAAACCATCACAAGCTGCAAAACAAGAAAAAGAGTTCATCCTACACAATGAACGGCTGATACAAAAAGGAAAGTGCACAGCAATCTCCCTGTATCCGTCCTTTACCTCTGGCCTGTCCCGTTTGTCCATTGGGTGGTACTCCAACCGTTCAACCTCTGGAGACGGAGGTTTGACCACCTCTTCGGGAGATGGAGATTTCTGTTCCTCCACCTCGACGTGTTTCAGCGGCACCTGCCAATGGGTCTCGTCATCTGCTTCTGCAGGGGCAACCACTTCCCTGTAAACAGAAACATCACAAGTGTAAAGAAAGAATAGGAAGCTTCCCATACAGACAAGGAACAGTAACACATGAGACATTTATTTTGAGTTGATTCCCTTTATTAACATAACAAATGCGTAACATTGACATAACACTGAACAAAGGCTGAATGAAAACCAAAATGGTCTCTAAGCTGCAAGCAGTGTTCAATGCAGGCAACAAGAGAATTATAAGTATTTCAAATTACTAGTTTTCTTTTCTATCCATGTCGGATCTACCAATATTATGCTGAACGTGAAGTGAAAACAAATAAGAAGTTTTCTCATTCTAGGATGACTTGTGAATATAAGCAGGACTTTTAAAAAGCTACCTATATGGTACTTTTGAACAAATGAGTACAAAAGTTATTGTTTGTGGTGTCATTGAAGTTATTACAAGATCCCAGTGGCAATGCAACATTGGCAATGCCACCAAGGAGCTTACAAGAATACAAAATAGGCTAAACCCAAGGCCCACATCATTTTAAAATAATACAGCTTGATGCCGCAAACCTTGGGTGTCTTATTTGAGTGCATTTGAATGAGATTTGATCGATCAAGGATTAATTTTAGTCAAGTCTCTGGAACCTCAGAGAATTAAAAAATGTAGAGAAAATTCAATTAACAATAGCAGATTCCTTTATTTTCAAAGTGAAACTAGGCCCAAAGATAAAATACGTTACTGACCGATGTTTGAGTTGAGCTTTCCAGTCCATGACTTCTTCCATCTGGTCGGTGACTATCAAGGTTGCTGGTGCCTGTTCTGTGCCGTGTTCATTGGACACGGTTACAGTGTAGGTACCAGCATCTTTGTTCTTGATGTCCTTGATCTGGAGGACATGTTCCCCGGTGGCTTCATCCACAGAGAGGATATTACGGTTGCTGGGGGTAAGCTTCATCCATTTGCCCTTGCTCCACTGGATGGTTGGAGTAGGTTCACCATCGACCAGGCAGCGGAACTCGGCTGTGTGACCTGGTTGTGGGGAAGAAATGAATGAACAGATATACAGATGCTAGCTGGGTTATAGAGATATTGCTTTACTTTCATCAAAGGTGTACAAGATGTGATACCTTAATTATGTATCCACGCTAAGCAATAAATCACACCAATGTTATATCATATCATTGTACATGTAATACAAAGCCTATCACAATTCTCAGTGACAAAATAAAAAGTCTGATCCAATAATATCACCTTTGACAGTGACATAATCAGGACCGAGAGAAACACATTGGTATATGGTACAGAATTGCTATACTGAGAATATTATCATAGCCTTTTGATTGTTTGTTATCTTCTTACACCCCACTATCGTCTTACATAAATTTGTAAAGCATAAGAAAACAATAGATCATCATATATTTTAACAGAGACAAAAAACTTCTTAAAGTTGTCCTACTACCTTCAAGAACAGTGCACTTGATGGGGACTTCCAAGAATTTGGCTGCCCGTCCACGGACGTCCAGGGTAGCAGGGGACTCTGCCTCCCCCACAGAGTTTCTGGCAACAGCCTTGACTGGACCCGTCTGCTCTGGCAAGGCGTCAAGGATAGTGTAACTGTTGACCCCCGTCTTGGGGTTAGACTCCAAAGTGACTGAGTCGCTGGGCTCAACCTCTTTGTCATTGTGGTACCTGTGGAACATAATCATTAATGATGATAATAATAATAATAATAACAATCATAATGATAACAACCTATTATAATGCTCACAACGTCAGAACATCAAAAGAAATAAAACTAGACCTTGAAACAATAATGTATTTTTTAAATTCAAAAGGTGTACCAAAAAAAAATAATTAAAAGCTAAGAACGAATGTTGTTAATTTTTGCTATTGAAATTAAAAGTAATATTAATAATAAACAATAACAATATAATGATAATTATAATAACAATAATAAATGACATAATAACAATAACAAATCCTTCTTATTCCTTTCTGGCAATTCATGACTGTCAGGTTCACAATTTTTGCCATTTTACAGACAAAAGTTCAAAATGTATTTATAATTACAAAGAATCAGTCTCCCATGAAAAAATCACACCACGATACAATCTTACTAACCAAGTGACTTCTGGCATGGGTACGCCAGTGACTTTGCACTCAAACTTGGTCTGCCCGTGCTCAGGCACCAGGGTGTCTTCAAGATTCTTCAGGAACGATGGTTTCTTGGCCGCTGTTACAAACACATTCAAAAATAAGAATTGTAGCAGTATATTTCTTGCATCAGAAAACAGATGTTTACATTAAAAAGAATCAGTTGAAAGAAGTTCCATTTTCTTATTCTAAAAAACAAAAAAAACAAAACAAAACAAAAAACAGGTAGGCTTCAAAATAAAGTACAACCACTCGATACAGCAATTTATCATTTTCATCATCATAATCATAATACAGCATGGCCTTGAGAGGTTGTAGCTTTCAAAACCCTTCAGCAAAAGTAGTCCCTGTCTGCTGGTAGTTGTCAGGTGTCTTTGACTGGCTCTCAATTATAAAATTTAATTCCATAAATCAACAAAAAATACAATAGAAGTTTGTTTTTTTTTTATTAATAAAAAGTCAAATCTATATGATAAATATTTTATAAATCTCCAAAACAATTCTGGTCTTGTAAAAGAAAATCACTTTAAAAAAACTTACGAGCAATCTTCAGTCGTGCGTTGCAGGACACTTGTCCCACAGGGTTGTGGGCCCTGGCAACGATCACGCAGGAATCATCTTTGCCCACTTGTTTGATGGTCAGAGTGTGGGTCTGGTCCTCAGATGTCATTACAATGTTGTCTGAGGCTTTCAGTTCTTCATCGCCTTTCACCCTGTAGCAAAGAAAAAAATTGCAATTTTTTATATTATTTCACAAAAGAAGTATGCCAAAATTAGATAAAAAAAAAAAAAAAAAAAGAACTAAAAAGGAGCTCTTTAAACAACATCTCTATAAACCAAAAGGTTAAAAGATAATCCATGATGTTGGCCTTACCTTGGTAGTGGTCACAGGAGAAAAAACAAACAAACAAACATTAGCTAAAGCATTACACTAATTCAAAAAATTTTTTAAGGCTAAAGAAACATTAAACAAATCATAACTTTAACTTTGTGAAAGAATAAAAAAGGAAAATGAAAACCTTTACTGCACAAGATATGATACAAAAACAATTTAATATTCTCATTTTGTTCAGTGGACATGGAAGTAGCGTACCAAGTGACATGTGGCTTTGGCTTTCCGGTGACAACCACTTCAAAGACTGCAGGACTGTTTTCTATGGTTTCTACAGGTTCCAGTTTCTTGACAAATTTGGGGGCCTCTTTCTTCTCTGTTGGTTTAAAAAATGGACAAATAAAAAATACAATAAAAAATTATAGTCAGAAAAGGCCAAACAATGACAATGTATTTTGATTAAATGATTGTGAAAATGGAGGGATACACACTTAAATATCGTCGAATATAGAAAACAATATAATAAACAAACAAACAAACAAAAGCAATGCCATAAATTGAAATACTCAATGACGAGTTAGTTTGAGTAATTTATAACAATTTAATGAAGAAAATAAAAACCTTTTCAAAGGAATTCAACATGAGGAATCATTACATTTCAACATATGTTTCACAGTTCTCTAACAATTGCAGAAAATCAAAAGAGACGAGGCTCCTCTTCCCAGAATCCTGTGCTCTCACCTTCAACATCCAGTCTAGCCTCAGTGGATGCCTGCCCTGCTTTGTTCTCTGCCACGGCCTTGACAATGCATGCGTCTTCCACCTGCACGTTGTCAATGCTCAGGCTGTGCGTCACGTCCTCGGCAACACCTTTACGCTGGTCAAGGTGGAACCTCACTCCAGCCTCTACGGGCTGCTCATTCAGGAACCTAAAGGGAAAATAACAATAATGATGGTAATAAAAATGATGATGATAATAATGATAATAACAATAATAATAATAATAATAATAATAATAATAATTATCAGATTGATAACATGATATACGTCTATTACATCTGAAGGGGCCAGGCAACAGTTGACAAAATCACATCCATACACTAGCAGAATAAAAAGTATACAAAAGCTGCACTTAGTTAAAACATAAGAAAATCAATAGAAATAGGGTGTTAACAACATAACGCTATGAGAGAGCTATAAGGTACAGAGTAGAAAGTTAAGCTATGAGATGCTTTTTTGAAGTGGTGGTGAAGCTTGAATTGTATGCACAAAGATATGGGAGGCAAAATTTCTACTTTGAAACAAATAATACAAAATGAAAAAAAACAAAAAACAAAACAAAACAAAAACAAATTCAAAATCTACTTAAAAAGAAAAAAGTGTAGAAATCAAACATTAAAAAGTCTCTTATTAACAGAGAAGCAAGATGCGTAATTCAAATGAAAATTCAATCATCTGAAACTCATGGCAAAGGAAAAGATTGGGGTTGGGAAAAGAATTTTGAGTAAAAGTGCATGAAGTATTGTACCATGTAACTTCTGGCTGAGGCAGACCCTTGACAGCACACTCAAACCTCACAGGTCTTCCTTCCCGCACCTCTCGCTTAGCTAAAGGTCTGGTGAAAACTGGGGCTTCCGTTTCTCCTACAAGAAGAATAAGGTACAATTATTATTTGCACACTATATGACATTATCAAACAATTTAGATCCTTATTCCAAGAACACCACAATACTGGGAGATGAACAAGAGCTGCAGAATACAAGCTACGTTTCTCAACCAGACCGGATTGGATATATTATGCCCGAACAGAGAAGAAACAATTTAGATTACTACAGCAGAAAAATTCTGTTTACCAACATAAAAAATCATGATTGAGTTGTTTGAAATAAAAGTAAATCAAACACCAAATATAAAATCAATTTAAAAAACAAGCCTTCTCTTCTAAGAGAACAACATCTTGAGACTATAATTTCTGTTTCTATGTAGCACATCTTTTTTTTAAATGACTAACCTCTTTGTGGACGCCATTTAAGATATTATACAAAAATTTCTATTTTCCCCCATGAAAATTCATTTTTACAAGTTGACAATAGATTGAAAAAAAAAACTAAAAGAAAAAAACATTCTTTTACCTTCAACGGTGACTCTGGCTTCACAGGAAGCTGAGCCTCCAGAGTTTGTGGCGACGCACTTGTAGTCTCCCTCCTGGTTCATGTTGATGGGAGAGATCTTCAGCAGCACTGTCTCGTCTTCGTGCTTCATAAGCATATTGGGAGACTTGACCAGCTCCTCACCGTCCCTTATGGAAAGAAAACATTTAGAATTTAATCCTTAAACTCAAAATATAATAAAAAAAAAAATTTTAATTGAAAAACGAGATATGGAAATGATAACTAACTGCAAGGAATAGTTAGTAACAAGATAAAAAAAAAAGAAAAATATTTGATTTGTAAAAGAAACTGTTAAAAAATAACTTTTGACTAGATTTTTTTTCTTTCTAATTTTAAAAATAACATTTATTTACATTGTGTGTGTTTTAAAGGGAGGGGGGGGGGGATGATGAACTGACAAATCACTGCCAGTGTTTAAAAGACCTTACAATGGGCAATAAAAAAAACAAAACTAAAATACTTTCTTTTAAGACTGATTCGAATAAATGCCAGATTCAACGTGCTGTGAATTCTTTTAAATAATAATACTGTACAGTAAATCAGATGGTACACAAAGAGAAGAAAGCCCCCATTCTTACTTGTACCACAGCACCTCAGGCCGCGGCAGACCTGTGACTTTGCCTTGCAGCTTCAGTTCTTTCTTCTCCATCACAGTCTACCAGGTATCAATACACACAAAGGAAGGAAGGAAAATGTAAATATGATAAATGAGCTACCAGTCACACTTTTCAACTTATTAACAAGTCAATTTATTGTCTTCCTCTTTAAGACTGAAAACACTTGGATTTAACTGAAAAGAGTTTTGGAGATAATGTACATGTTTTATCTCTACACCAAGGCAAAGCATTCAAAGCCATAGAAAACAACTTTTCCAATAGCCTTAGACATCCGTGATACCAGTCCTGCAAACTAAAAGCTCTTTAAAAAGTTTCGTAAAACAACATCAATTAAATTTTTTACTTTTTAAAAGCTAGTTTGATAGCTTTCCAACAACCTCACACTAAGGAATAATCTTGACTCACAGTGTCCTTGAATGTCTCAGTAAATTCAGGTGGTTGTGTGAGTTCTTGTGTTTTGAGTACAAGAGGCGATTCAGACAGTCTGTCATCTCTTGGAATTACTGAAATCAAAAGAAAAATTCATTATATAACAATACCATGATGAATTGAAGTGTAAAACTTCATATACATATGTATTGGTGTTTAAACAAATAACTACAACCAATATTTTAACCTTTACAGGCCAAGTCCATAACAATTTAACCATTCAAAGAGTGAATTCAGTGGATTCAAGCTGGTAAGAGCAGAAAACATTAGAACCAAGTGACTCTGAGGTAGGGATCGATTGGTGTGGTGATTCTGGGGGATACCAACCTTTAGGGTTAAAATACAGTAAATAGCAAAGGATAGCCTTAAAATTTTTACTGAAAAAAAAAGCCTTAGCACCATTTCCACAAACATAAAGAGACACGGAACTCAAGACAAAAACAAACCAGTTAGTTAAGATAGCACAGTTGTAAAGAAATTAAAAGAAAGAGCATGGTTCATCAACACTTGTTGTAATGAAATTGACAGCACAGATATGTGGGACTCCTGATTATATATAGTCTGACACATGTAAGGCTCTCACCATTGACAATAAGAGGAATATCACAGGTAGCTTTTCCTTCACTGTTGACAGCTACACAGGTGTAAGTGCCTGCATCCACTGTGTCAGCATCTTTGACTTCAAAGCAGTGAGTGTCTTCATAGCTCTCAAAGTGGTACAGCTCCGCATCTTCAAGAGTTTCCTGCTCCTTCACCCAGGACACTGTATAACAAACAAGCAAACATGAAAACTCAGAATTAGAAATTACTGATGAAAGCAAATTAAAAACCTTCACAGGGAAATCCAAATTAAATAATTCTGCAGTTCAGAAAAGCAAAAATGAAAAAAAAACAAGTTACAAGTTCCACTTAAATCAAGACATTTTGGAAACAAAATAATTGTGATTCTTTCATGAATGATTTATATTCTTCATTTATAAGCAACAATTTTTGTCTCCTAAAAATCATTCAATTCAATTCAACATATCTTTATTTATCCCAAATGGACAAGTAAAATATAATTGGACTGTGCTTTTTAAAAATTAAAAATTGAATATAATAATAATGTTATGGAATATAGTGAATACAAGTCGCGACAACATAATGTATAACAAATTAATTAGTTGTTAAATAAAGTATATAATATAACATAGAGAATAGTATTCTTCACACTAATGACCACTCATCATAAACAAGCCGAATACTGTAGGTATAAATGAATTCCAGCGCCAGTTCGTTGTGCAGAGTACACAGCAACATCGACAACCAGAATTAAGTAAAACAAACTCCACATTAAACTCATGCTGTTTAGCTTTAATTAAGAAATATGTTTTGTCTTAATTCTTTTTTCTGCCAAAGATCCTAAGATGTCGGTTCTTCCCAAATTATTTTTTAAATAATAGATATTATTCTCCTACGTGAATTCCTATTCTTAACTGACAAGTTGTGGTACCAAATTTTGACTTACTTTTTGACAAATTATTTGTTCTTCTATTTTCACAAACTAAAACATCATACTTATTTACCAGTGGGTTTGGGCTGGCCAATGACTTTTACCAAGAACTTGGCACATTCGTGTTCTCTGACCACAACCTTCTCTGGCACAGTGATGAATTCTGGGGCAAAAGCTTTCTCCTCTGGGATATCTGGAGAAAAGTTGATCACGGTAAATACTTTATTCAATAAATATTATAATATTATGTTCACAATGACAACAATTAATAATCATCTGGCTTCTTTTCAACTCTAACCCATCTAAAAGTAAGTAAAACTGGCCCTTTTCTAGCTAAAATCGATGAGACTGCCCACAATGTCAGAAGAAAAGAGTTCCACAATTTACAAGAAAAAAAAAGGCAATTTTTAAATAATACAGACAGCTAATAACTAACCCATGCAAGGTTACACATTTAGATGAAAAAACTAAGATAAAAATCTGAAGTTTTTTCAGGAAGTTTTAATGCTGATGCCGTGAACAAGGTTGTCCTTCTTACCCTCCACAAAGAGTTCGGCTTTGCAAAGGTCGGTGCCAGCTTCGTTTTTCGCCTCACAGCTGTAGGTTCCGTCATCTTCAGGAAGTAGATCCACCAAAACCAAGGTGCTCTCCCCATCGTCTGTGTGAGTGATGTTTACCTTCTTATCTACCGTCTGGATTTCTTTATCGTTCTTGTACCAGACAAGCTCTGGTGTAGGAACACCTTTGGCTTTGGCAAAGAATTTGGCAGTCTCTCCGACACTGGCCTCAACAGTCTCAATACTGACGACAAATTTAGGAGCCTCCAGGGTAGGTTTCTTCTCTGCGGGAAGTTCTGTGAATGTCATAAAAATATATATTATGGCCTCTCATTAGCTTTTATCACAGGCTTAGATATATCATTCATTGTTATCTTAATAATAATAATTTAATAATAATAATAATAATAATAATAATAATAATAACAAAAATAATCTGCTCTTTAATTTCAATCTAAGCTCCTCTTTTAATGGGCTGTCTTCTTCTCCACCTAAGTCTAATCTCCCTTTAAAAACTCAATTACAATTCTGAAACTCCTTTAATATATTCCTGTTAGTTTGATAGGCTTACAACAGAACAGTTTCTATACTTTAGAGGCTGTAATGGGGGTGGGGGGGGGGGGGGCGGAAAGGACACTAAAAGAGAGCTCCATAAAAACCCAATAAATAAGCGTTTGTGAATAAAGACCTATGAAGCTCTCAAAAAATGAAGGAGAATCAAGAAAATTTTACCTTTAAGAGAGAGCTCCGCTGAACAGGTCACCTCTCCAGAATCATTCTTTGCAATGACTGTGTAGGTTCCAACATCTTCTGGTGTCACTTCATAGATTTCTAGATGGTGCTGACCATTTTCTTCAAAGATCATGTGTCGACCACCATCTTCAATCTGTTTACCGTTGTAGACCCATGTGAGCTCTGGCTTGGGTTCACCAGTCACCTCACATGTGAAATCAGCTGTTTCATCAGGTAGAATCTGGTTAAAATTAGAGAACATACAACAATCAGATTAATATCACATAGGCAGATAAAATACAGCAAAAGACTGCAGATCAAAGCAGACCTTTAACACCGACCCAGCAGGAAATCCTTCAGCTTCCACATGGTGGAAATCAGACCACCAGTTGACTGAACTATTGTAAGCTGAACACAAAATACTTTTAAAACTTCTATCATTTCACAGAGAAGATGAAAATAGCATAAAATAACTTTTTTTTTCTTTTAATTGTTAGTCTATCTAGATAGAACCTTTCAGACCAGTGAGATTCTTCACTGACAGAAAAGTACTATCTACGCTCACTTCGAATTTAATCAAATTAGCGGCGTTCATTAATGTCTCAAAAGACCTGTCAAAACAAAATAGTGCAACTGAACATAAAAAAGATATATAGAAAACATAAACGAAAAAGAATCTCAGCATTATATATATATATTTTTTTTTTTTTTTTTTTTTTTTTTTTACTGGAAACCCCTACCGTAGCAGCCTTGATGGTGAGTAAGAATTCGGGCGCTTTTCCAAGGCTGACCTCTTGAACTGGGGTCACTTCTTCCGGTTGGATTTCCTCAATCACCGCTAAAATACGAAGAAAATAGGGACAGCAAGAATTGAGTTTGGTCATTATCATTCAATTGTTGCTAAAGAGAGATTAGTAAAACAAAAACAAAACAAAAAGCAAAATATAAACAAAGACAAAAAACAAAGGATCGACTCAAGAGCAAAGCAACATCGGTTGTCTGCTTCCTATCTTTTAAGATGCTGCTTCATTTCACTATCCATCTTCACTTTTTTTTCCCAAACAAATTGCCAGATAAACATAGATAGCTACATATTGCAACTTACCATGTCCCATAAGAAAAAGTTTCACCTCAATAATCCTGAGATTTTTAACCCAAAGTCTTATTCCGACTCTTGTAGGAGGTCCGTTTATAAATCCCATTATCACAGGAAATGAACGTTCACTTGTGAGATAACATCCGATTTTTTTTTTAACGTGCGTCTAAGATTCTTTTCTGGGAATCACTTTTGGGACCGTAGAGTTCGCTTTGGTGAACCTTTTCAAAAAGGCGCATTACTTGTCCATGCTTGTGACAATAACATTCAATAAGATATCATTAAAAAGGCCTACGTATAATGAATACCCCTAATAACTTTACAGAAAGCATGGCAGATGTATCGACCTGATAAAGAGAGATGGGTGGGGGATGGGAAGAGAGAGGGAGAGTTGGGGGAGAGGGTGTGGAGGATGGAGAGAGGAAGAGGTCAACGCGGCGATATAAGTACATTTAGGAGGTGAGCACACAGCGAGAATGGCATGGTTGTGTAAGTCACGTGACAAGAAAGGGAGAAGACACGGAGAAAGATGAATAGATAATATTATAAAGGAAAAGACAAAAAAAAAGAAATCACAGTCGCCATGACCCGGACTTTTGAACCGCTGATGTATGGCTACATACATACTAACCATTACACTATCAAGGATGTCCAAGTATTGAGACAGTTTAAATAAATCATTACTCTTGGCAGTACGTTACGTTTGAGGTTCGATAAGCTGATAAATAAATATAATTACACAGACAGAAATGATAAACCACAAGAAGCCTGTACGACTACCCAGGCCTTTTCTGTGAATGCCAGAGGAAATTTACAGAAAACAACTGTTTCCTTTTCGGCGATGGTAGACCAAACATAAACAAAACATCCCTGTCAAGTCAAGAGGCAACTATACACTTAGGGCGAATTGTTCAATTGTACATAATAATACAGGCTCATTTGTATTATTTTTTCTCTCAGTAGATATTCAGAGGTCAATTGGTTTATTTGCCTTATCGTCATCACATCATCATCATCATCATCATCATCATCATCATCATCATCATCATCATCATCATCATCATCATCATCAAAGAACATAATATCTTTACATAGAATCACGATACAAGAAAACAGTTGTTTATCAAACGAATTATAATCCAATCCCTTCTATAATTTTGAATCGCGACACGGAAACAGCAAAGTTCAGCCAAATTAATATGGAAGGACTATGTCTGGGCATTGAGCACGATCCAATCTGTAGACAATGTCAGACAATGTCGAGAGTTCCATTTGTCTATAGTTCCAGCGGAACGAGAATAAAATTATTATCATCGTTACACACCTTAGCACGCAGGCTGATAAATTAGCGTATAGCTTACTGAGTCAGCGGTGTCAACATCGCATGTTACAATGAGTGGACACCTTTTGTTTGTACTGGTACAAGAGTCTACATTAAGGTAAGTGGGGCAAGCGTCTTGTTCAACTCACTCTCCACAACCGGCATCGGAGCCCGGTGTGTTTCGGGCCAAAAACAAAACAAAACAAAACAAAACAAAAACCAACAAAAAAAATCTATACAGTCATAAACCAACAACATTAACATTAAGGACCCGAGACAGGAGACGAAACGCCCCTCTGTCTGCACTGGTCTGCGATCTGGTTTTATTTTTAATTCATTTTTTAATTGTTCATTTATTCATTTTGTCTAAACGAAAAGCTCCATGTGTATGTGTGTGTTTGTGTGTGTGTGTGTGTGTGTGTGTGTGTGTGTGTGTGTGTGTGTGTGTGTGTGTATGTGTGTGT